>JAPQWV010001495.1:0-85248 GCA_027422505.1 Craterostigma plantagineum | reverse complement strand
TTTACTGAAGAAGCTGAATGGGTGAACTCACTTCAGAAGACGAGGAGCCTGAGGATCAAGATTGCTGCATGGCAAGCTGGTCGAACATGACGAGGACGAGGAGATGGTCACACCGGTGAAAAACACAGCTAGACTCCTACCAACGCTGAGTCTGAGGTACGAATCTCGCAACTCGATGATGTGTTTAGTCACCGACCCACCATTAAGAACCCCACCGTAGACGCTAAGGTTTATGATGAACTTAGGCTAAAATTTGAAAAACACTATGCATTACTTAGTTTAAAAATAGAAGAGCTTGCTTGTGCAAACGAACGTCTAATGGCCTCCGAAGCGTTAGTCAAAACGTCTGCAAAGCAAGAATAAGCAAAATGAGAATAAGGTGAAGGAAACCACACTGGCCATCAGTTCATGCGAAACATCTCGTCTCCTAACTGCATCCCAATATGAACTACTTACCAAGGAAAGAGTTAGGCTGTACCGAAAGGTGAAGGAACTTGAAGAGCAACTTCACCTTAGAAACGAAAACTCACGCATCTTATGCCTATTGAACCAACCAGTGGAAACAGAATTCTACAACGCCCGGGGGGATTGGACTGTCTAGCAATTGCAATCCAACACCACTGACGTTAAAAGATATAACATGTGCAACACTACGTTCCTGCAAACAAGAAATGGTGCTCCCCCGCAGCTTAAGCCATTTGTAAGATCATCCTCCGCTGTCATCTCAGAAGAAACAAGAGAACAGAACATTCATTGGGCAGAAATCGCGTATGACTACACAGAATTGAATAATAGAGATAAGACTAAGATATCCTCACCCTCGGAGGATGTCGAAACCTTACTCCCAAAAAACGAAGACAGGAAGTTGCGTTCCAAGATGTGCTCTCTCGCACCTACATCCCAAAGAAACTACTACTCATAGCAGAACTAGAACGACAACTAGAAGTAGAAAGGAAGGCCTTTGCAAATGAGCGAGATGAACTACTTAGCAAAATCTACACACTAGAAAAATTTCCCAATACGAACTATCCCTCTACATCGGGTCAAGTACCCGATTCTCAAACATGTAAATGTAAGAGGACGGCGAAAATGACTCATGAAGCTGACATATGTTCTAACACTAACTCTAGTATTCTTATGGATACAGGGAATGTGAGTTCGACGTCTCTGGAAGGCAGTTCGCATCAAATAAAGGAGAACCCACTCTTCGATGACAAGAAGAAAAAACCATCCTATATTCGTCCTTCCTCTCTATGTACTGAATCCCACTGTCCAAAGTTCGTAGACAATTATGTTGTCAAAACTTATCTTTCTTTTACCAAACTTATGTCTATGTGCTGCTGCAATGATTTTTGTTCTCCCACGATTTCATAAATATGAAACACATGAACACGCAACCCTCAGACCTCGCAAGCGAACCTTCTCTACGACGTCACTGAATTCTCCCATCTCGCCTAACCCAAGGTCAAGCGAAAACGCCTCCCGTCGTCAAACGCAAACTCACCTACTACTCGAAAGCCAAAGGCGACCAAAACCGAAGCACGAAAACAACAACCACATTACTCACGCCAATTCATGTATAAGGCGCCATACATGCAAGCACAAGTTAGGAAAATTTGGGTTAGAAAAACCATAATCCCGCCTCATCAAACAAAAGATAAAGGGAAAGCTAAATTAGAATCAACACAATCTGATTTAGTAACCACATTTCCATTAAGCGCATATAAAACTTTACATATATCGCAAGAATGTCCCGTCCGAAAACGGGGACCCAACGTTTGTTGATGATTGCAGGTCTGTCATGTGTGGTATCTAGACTCGGGTTGCTCCACACACATGACGGGGAACAAGGAGCTGTTGAGCAACTTCTCCGAGCGCTATCTCGGAAGGGTCTCCTTTGGAAACAGTCAAATGGCGCCAATTCTCGGAACTGGTGATCTCGTCCATGACAAACTGACGATCAAGGGCATCTCTTACGTTGAGGGTTTGAGCTACAATCTCTTCAGAATAGGTCGTTTCTGCGACAAAGGATACAAGGTTCTCTTCGAATCTGACATCTGCAGCATTATAGATGCATCGGGACTGCCACTTCTTTCTGGAACGCGCACGTCTCACCTCTACGTACTCATCTCATCTCACGACCTCTCGACCAGTATGCCTTCTCTCTCGGGCTGCACCTAAGTTGAATGATCTGTGGCACCGACGGCTTTCACATCTCAATTTCAAGACTATCAACAAACTGCGTCAGAATAACTCGTCAACGGTCTACCCCAACTAACATATCATAAGGAACACCTCTGCTCTGCCTGTGAATTGGGGAAGATGAAGCGATCGTCTCACATATCCAAGGAAACACCGTCCTCTAAGCTCATCCTCGAGCTCTTACATATGGATCTATGTGGCCCAATGCCTACGGCCACACTCGGAGGAAGACGGTATATTCTTGTGATTTTCGACGATTTTTCACGCTAACACATGGACGAAACTCATTCGTACAAAGGATGAAGTTCCTGATATAATTATCGAGTTTGTTGTTACGTCCCAAACTCTTCATCAACAGAAGGTTCGGATTATCAGAACTGACAACGGAACTGAGTTTAAGAACAAGAAGCTCAGTGATTTCTATGCCACTAAGGGCATCACTCAGCAGTTCTCAGCTGTGAAGACACCGGAACAGAATGGTGTCGTTGAGCGTAAGAACAGGACACTAGTTGAAGCAGCCAGGACTCTCCTCATTCAATCCGGCCTTCCTCACACTCTTTGGGGCGAAGCAATTCAAACGGCCTATTACACACAGAACCGGGCTTCCATCCACAAGAGATTCAACCGCACTCCATACGAGATGTTGAACAACCCGTCGTATACCAGATTATCTTATCTAAGGGTCTTCGAATGCCGATGTTTTGTTGCCAACGATCGCCAACATCTTGGGAAGCTTGATCCAAAAGCACTCGAAGGAATCTTTGTTGGTTATTCACTAAACTCGAAGGCATACAGAGTCTATCTTAAGGAGAAACGATCTGTCATTGAGAGCACAAATGTCACCTTTGACGAAAGCGAAGGCGACCTCATGGCTTCTGCTCATATTAGTCCAGAACCAGTCTTCTACAGTCGTTGACAAAAGGTCAACCTTCAACGGTGGGAACTTCCTCATCTGAGGGCAACTCTGGTGAACTGGACCTCGATCTACTTTTTGAGTACTTCTATCCAGTTCCCAAGACTCCCGCCGCCACCACTGAACCTACCGCTGCACCCACTCCACCTACACCACCAGCTATCGGCAATGACGTCGTCCCTCCAAACTTGGATGCACTCAATCTCAATGAAGACGACATTTTACCCAACCCTGGGAACATTGCTGATCCTGATGCTGACCCTCTCAATCCACTACGGTTGAGATCTCTTCTTCGGACACCGGACCCCAATCTAATGAGTCTCAAATCGATACAAATGCGGCCAGCTCCTCACAAACAAATGTACCACTTTGGGCTCGCTCTCACCCTACCGATCAGATTATTGGGGATCCCACATCCGGTGTTTCGACGCGTTCAGCCACGATGAATGAAAGTCTGTTTGCTTGCTATCTCAGTCAAGTCGAACCATCACGAGTAGCTGAAGCTCTCAACGATCATGATTGGCTGATTGCAATGCAGGAGGAAATAAATTAGTTTGAACGTCTACAAGTTTGGGAACTCGTACCACAACCTCACAACAGATCCATTATCGGCACGAAGTGGATCTTCAAGAACAAAAAGGACAAAGACGGTGTTGTCATCCGCAATAAAGCAAGACTTGTGGCTAAAGGGTACAACCAACAAGAAGTAATCGATTACGATGAAACTTTTGCCCCCGTTGCCAGGATCGAAGCTATAAGAATTTTTCTTGCTTTTGCTGCTCACAAGAACTTTAAGTCTACCAAATGGATGTGAAGACTGCATACGTTGATCAACCTGAAGGGTTCTTGAGCGAAGAGTTTCCTCATCATGTTTATCGACTCTACAAGGCTCTCTACGGACTAAAACAAGCTCCCCGAGCTTGGTATGACGTCCTTTTAGATTTCCTCGTTCAGTCAGGATTCAAGAAAGGATCTCTGGATACAACCCTCTTCACCAAGCGGAGTGACCCTGACATCATGATTGTACAGATTTATGTCGATGACATCATTTTGGATCGACTGAACCACAACTGTGTGAAGAGTTCGCAGATTTGATGAAAGAAAAATTCGAAATGAGTATGATGGGCGAGATGAATTTCTTTCTTGGTCTTCAAGTAAAACAACTCCCCGACGGAATCCATCAACCAGTCCAAATACATCCATGACATCCTCGAGAAATATGGAATGAAGGATGCTAAGACTGCTGCAACACCTATGTCTCCCTCTGGCCGACCCGACGCGGACCCATCTGGTGCTCCTGTCGACCAAACCGTCTATCGTGGGATAATAGGCTCTCTTCTATACCTCACTGCTAGTCGACCGGATATCGTTCTCTCGACAGGAATCTGCGCTCGTTTTCAGGCTACACCGAAGGAATCCCATCTCACTGCTGTCAAAAGGATTCTCCGCTATCTCAAAGGAACACCCAATCTGGGTTTGTGGTACTCCACTCGATCGGACTTCAAGCTGGTTGGATTCTCTGACTCGGATTACGCAGGATGCAAGATGGATAGAAAAAGCACCTCTGGAGCTGCACACTTCTTGGGCGGTAAACTCGTGAGTTGGTCGTCTCGAAAACAAAATTGTGTCTCAACTTCGTCGACGGAGGCAGAATATGTCGCCGCCGCTAGTTGTTGTTCACAGCTTTTGTGGATGAGAACCCAACTACGAGATTTTAATTTTCATGTTGATAAAATTCCCATTTATTGTGACTCAAAGAGTGCAATTGCGATGACGAGTAATCCAGTACATCACTCGAGGACGAAACACATAGATATTCGTCACCACTTCATCAAAGAACATGTCGAACAAGGGACGATTGAATTGCACTACGTCACAACCGAAGATCAACTGGCCGACATTTTCACAAAACCGTTGGATGTCAAACGATTCCAACACCTAGTGACTATGTTGGGCATGTTGAATATTCAGTTGTGATCAATCGCCCCTACATGAACTTTGATTAAGTGTACATATTTCCTTTCCACTTCACTCCATTGTCTATGTGTCTTCTGAATTATGTCTTTTGAGGGGGAGTTTTCGATTAAGGGGGAGCGTCTGATTTTTCTATTATTTTTAAAGTAAAGTTTTCGATTAAGGGGGAGCTTCTGATTTTTCCATTACTAAAAAGGAGAGCTTTAGATGAAGGGGGAGTTTCTGATTATGCCTATATAAAAATAAAATTTTGTGTTGAAATTCTAAAGTTTGGTCAAATTGAGTCAAAATTGGACTGATTAAAATGTTTTGGGTTGAATTTTAAAAATTTCTGGTCAAAAAGGGTCAAAATTGGACCAATTGAGCTTCAATTGGACCCAATTTTGACCAAGCCCGCGAAAATCATATCTGGACCCAGCTTTGACCAAGCCCATGAATTTCGGCCCATTTACACAAAATTTCGCATGAACAGTGACTAAAACCCCTAAAACCCCAAACTCTTAACGTTATTCACTATCCTAAAATTCCCGAGAAAATTCAAAACTTTCGCAACCCCTCTCTCAAAATTTCGCAACTATCCCGCATCGCGTTGTCGTCAAAATCTGCTTTCAAAATCCGTTTCTTGCTACCTCCATTGTCGCAAATCAGCTTCTCGGTATGAATACACCTCAGATAAATCAATTTCCAGTCACTTTAAGCTGTTTTGCCCCGTTTCGATTAAATTTGTTAGGTTAGAATAAATTTTCGAGGCCTCTGAATCGAACTCATGATATGTTATTAATGTTTAATATCCCCAAATATGCATTGCCCATTCAATTACGAGTCGATTAAGCCCAGATTATAGCATTTTGGTTGAGATTTGAGTAGGCCTAAGGCTAAAATCATTGCGTCGTTTCGCATGCTTTCGCACTGTGTTCTTCACCGCGAAAATTCCAAGAAAAAATTGCTTTAAAACGTTAATTTTCGCTGCTACAGTGAGGACAGTTCCGCGAAAATTTTCCGAGAAATTTCTTACGTTGAAAGTTTCGCTACTACAGTGAGTGAGGTTCTGCGAAATTTTATCCGAGAAATTTCCAGCGCTAAAATTTTCGCTGCTACAGTGACTAAGGAAATGCGAAACTTTCATTCGAGAATTTACATGTGTTAAATTTTTTTTCGCCGCTACAGCATGTTAAGTCCCGCAAAAGTTTATCTGAGAAAATCTTTTTCCCTCACGACACAACTTCTCTGCTACACTGAGTTTAGCCCCGCGAAATTCTAATACACTTCACTTCATATTACATATTTTTCGCAACTACAGTGAACAAAAATTTTCTCAGTCCACAAAGCCTTTTCCATCGCGAAACTTTCATAGAACTTGCGAAAATTTTTCCTTATATGCGAAAATTCATGGATATACTACATGTGAATGTTCTTTGATACATGCGAAAAATTTGAACAACTTGTAAGATTTCCTAACTTGCGAAATTTCCCATACTTGCGAAATTTTACTCAATCTGCGAAAATTTCTCACGACATGCCTATGTGATATAACTTGCGAAATTTTCCATACTTGCGAAATTTTACTCTGTCATGCGCAAAATTTCTCACGACATGTCTATATGATATAACTTGCGAAATTTTCCCATACTTGCAAAATTTTACTCAATCTGCGGAAATTTCTCACGACATGTCTATGTGATAAAACTTGCGAAAATTCTCATTACATGCGAAACATTTGGACAACTTGCAAAAATTCTTGACATGCGACAACCTTCCAATACATGCGAAATCTTACTCTATCTGCGAAATTTTCTCGGCATGCCTACATATCATAATCTGCGAAAATTTTCCACTACTTACATGCGAAAATTGTCTTCAATTCAAAATTACTAAGTGCTAAATCCTTCTGCATGCGAAAATTTTTTGAAACAACAGGCGAGACTTCCTAACTTGCGAAAATTTTCCATGTCTATTTGTTTAGCAAATTCTCTCATCTCACATTAATTCCTACTAATCATATTACAATTACTGTCAAGCGCAGATATGACTGAAAAAGATCAAAGCACAATTGAAGCGCTTGAGGCGGCTGCAATCCAAAGGGACATTGCTCGCATCGAACTCAACACGCGTCTCTATGTCCCACCACCCGAGCAGATCTTCCCACTAAGTCAATGGGCGGCCCTGATTCCCAACAACTACAAGGTGGACCTGCACAGCTTTCGGTGCGATGCCCCCGTAATTGTCGAAATCCTCAAAGGGCACCCACTTCGCCATGCCTTCACATATGGCGAGCCAGAAGCAAAGGTGTATCTTCAACAATTCTGGCATACACTGCAACTAGCTGGACCACTCCATCTTGCCAAAACCTTATCCGCCCAAATTGATCAAGAAACCGTGGTCCTCACTCGCAAACTACTACAACAAGTGCTTCAACTCCCAATCTACTCACCATACGACCCACTACCAACCCATGAACAACTCATCGAGGACATAGACCGGCTGGGCTATCAATCCAGAAACCAAGAAGAAGAAGGGCCCACTTGTCCTCAGTGAAGTCACCACCCGCAACCTACCTCAACCCTGGCGCACACTGTACTTGCTGGTGAACAAATGCATGTCAGGGAAGCATGCTGGTCAGGACCGGGGAAACTCTCAAATCCTCCCCATCCTCACCGGCATCGCTCACAACCGCAAGTACAACTACGCCGACATCATCTGGATGGATCTTGTCTCAATGGATCCAACGTCACGACCGGGAAGTTGCCAAGGGAGTCACAAACCGCTTCGTCCCTTACATGCGGTGGCTCCCAGCTCTCATCAGACATTTCCGGTTGCACTCCACCAACATTCGCAACCGACCGGCAGCGGAACACTTCCTCAACCCCACGGTCGAGAAGTTCGCGAAGAAAAACACCCCGGCGAAGGACCGACACGCCATGATAATTCCGGACGAAGTTCTCGCCTACGCAGACCAGACAAATTCACACGTCCAGGAATATCGCACCTCAACCGCCTCATTCCGAGAAAGCCCCAGACCCCTATCTACTGTCCCTACGGCGCAGATCAACCCCACTGCTCCCAACCCCGGGACTAGCCAAACCCCCACCACCACCTCCAAAAAGTCATCGAGTCGCGCCGCATCCTCTTCCACCCGCGCTCCGAAAAAACGGTCGCGAGAGGATGACGTAAGCCGCCCCACGGAGCATCGATCGAAACAAAAGCACGATCGACCTCCTCAGCCACAGATAAGCCGAGCCGAACCAATAGGTACAGGAGGTGATGTGTTCACCTCCCGAGTAGAAGTCGTGGCATCTGGCTCAACCACGCAAACGACCCCACCAACCCACTTATCTTCCTCTCTACATGAAGATATTTCATTCCACGAGGAGCCACGTATACCATCGACATCCCACTTGGAGATAGTCGATGTTGAAACAAGCAGTCCCTCGCCTCAGACTGCATCCTCTTCATGCACATCGAGTATAGTGCCCTCACTCCCCATAGTTTCATCCATTTCTAGGACACATACACCTTTTACTGCACCACAGAGTCTTCGTGACTCTGTCAGAACGCTCGGTGATGTCTCTGTGACTGAGAGCGGAAGACCTAGCACGGCCAACATCACAACAACCGTGAGCCTAGGCCATCATTCGATTGAGTCCGTCTCATCGATGATGCCAACGGGAAGTCTAAGTGACCACGTCTTTTCCAGTCCTGTGCAAACGGGCGGCCGATCGGCAATCTTCTCCGATTCAGTGTCAGTTGGCATTCTCCGTGAATCCAACTTGTTAACCTTACCCACTTTCGTCACTGAGACCGCGCTAGAGACCCGTCTTCAAGAGTTTGCAAAGACTCTTGAGGCGTCGATTCTCGATAAAGTTTACGCGCGTCTCGATGCGTCCACCGTCGACAAAGGGAAAGGTGTGGCCCCGGAGACTCCACCACCGACTCAGAATGTGGATGCTGAAGCCATTCTCTCTGCCATTTCCGCGAAGGAGCTATTCTACCTTCTACGAGCAAGATTCGAGTCGATGACGGAACTCGACGAGGAGGAACAGCAGATGAAGAGAATGATGACTCAACCCATGACTTGCCGCGCTCAAGGCGAGTCCAGCGGGATCAGGCGCGACGATCAAGACGATGATCAAGATCGCCGCGAGGGGGAGAATAGGCAGCTAGGCCAACAATCCCAAGGACTCATGCACTCGACGCCGTCCTCCTCCTCCGGGCCTGAAACAACGCCCGTAACAGAAACCTCACACCCCACTAGCCAAAAAACCCACCTTATCTACCCTGAGTCACTAGCCAAATCACCCTCACCACCACCCACTACCGTCTCCAAAACTCTAATCGTCACATCGACGTTAGAGACCACCCCCACACCGTCTCCACTCACAGTCTCCGAACCTCTAACTATCACATCGATGTTAGAGGCCACCACCACACCTACACCACCCGACACCCAAATCATCCTTGCCAAAACCATCACCACAACTGAACCACCAGAGTCTCCACCACAACCATCCCCACAATCCACAAACTCTTCTGACGCAACACCCTCGCCACCACACAGCGACACTCCTCTCAACACCGATTCCAACATAGCTCCCGAGGACGTCTACTGCGCACAGAACGAGATCGAAGCCTACATCTTCAATGATGAATGGCTGTACACACCCGCCGATGCGGTAGCAGCCAGGAAGCTGGTGGAAAACGCTCGACGTCTGCTAATGGAAACCTCACTAACGCTGATCAACACTGCAGACAACGTGGACGGAGAGGAGTACGACGCTGAACCTGCCGAGCTCGAGAACATCCTACAACTCCAAATGCAGCAAACTGAGGCCCCTGCTGCTCAAACGGATGTACCCACGGTGGATATACCGGAAGCACCGTGGGAAAACAAAAAGATCACCGCGCCGTTTCAAGAAGATATCAGGAAGAGGATCTGGCGACGCAAGGAGCAGATCATCACAACCTTCGACGAATATGAGCTGATGAACATCCAAAATTGGAGCGAGAGAAAGAAGCAGCTCTATCGATGGAGCCTTCTCTGCCACAAATGCACAAAAAGGACGCTATCCGATGAGGAAAACATCGCTCAGGAAATGAATCGGGCCCCCATCTGCAAAGTTACTGACCTCCGCCAAGAGTCCAAAGGACCTGTCCATTACCCTGTATTCACAGTAATGAGGCAGGATGAGAGCTACTGTGAAGTCAGTGAGGCGGACTTCAAGTTTCTGCGCCTGGGCGACCTGTACAGCATGCTGGAATCCATGAAGCAGTTCAGACTCGTCCTCAGAAGCTCTGGACATCTCGTACGTGCTGAACCGGTCACCATGGGATATGTGGCTCTCAAACGCCACATGCTCCGACAGGTCAGATTCTTCGCCGCCCACGATCTGCAGATGGCGGTGGAGCACAACCTGAAGAAGGTGAATCTGACTCGCCCATCTTTCAACAACGCGGACGACTACCGAGAAGGCGATGTGATCGACGGAGACGATCCGGCGGTCGCCTACTCGAACTATAAGGGAAAGATGAGGATGCTGCGCTGCTCCGAAGTGGCAAAGTTCTCGGATGGAACGCTCACCATCATCCATGACAAACTCATGAAGATTTGCCGCATACTTTTAGAAGAAGATCCTCTCTGCCGATCCAAGTTCGCGAAGCTCACTGACGCTATAGCTAATCGAATGGTACTTCGAAGGAATCTCCGCGCCTTCGAGTTCAAGCTAGGGCTTCGGGAAACACTCACACGCTAATCCACCACCGCTACGCTCAAGATCCAAGACTCCCAACAATTGACACAAAGGGGGAGATTGTTAGGATATTTAATGGATTGTGTCAATAGTTTAGGTCTTAGGATTTATTTTGTAATTATCCTTTAGCTTAGGCTTAGGACTATAATGTAATTATCTTATATTTAGTGATTGGGCCTTAATATACTAGGGTTAATGTGGTATATAAGGTTTTACCAACTCACTTTTGAAGGTAATCAAAGATAAAGGCTTATCCAAATTTTCACACAATACACACACTCAAAGGTGAGAATACTCCCTTTTCATTCCATTAAAGCCTCTTTGATTCCTTGTTTGGTGCAATCGGGACCAACACTGTTCCTCTGAATTACAATCTGAGAGATGAGGCAAACAGCAGTCGAGATCCGCACGGGCGTCAGGTTTATCGTGTAAAGATTTGATTTCCGAAGTCCTTGGAGGAGTTCTTTATCTTGACAGTCCAATATTCTACACCGGTCAGCATGAATGATCACCTGTAATCCTTTGTCGTAGAATTGGTCTATGCTGAACAAGTTATGGTGGAGACCTTCGACGTAGGAGACATCCTTTCTTGTCAGATTTTCCAGAATTATATCTCCGAAGTCGAGAATAGGAGCCGAGTCGTTGTTCCCAAATCTGACTTTGCCATTTGGTCGGTCTTGGTAGTTGCTCAGCCGCTCTTGATTTCCCATCATGTGTGTGGAGCAACCAGAGTCGAGGTAGCACACATGATGGATCTGCAAATCAAATTAGAGAGCTTTAGGTATTGTAAATGGGTCCTCTCAGATTAGTAGATTGAGATGTTGGTTCAGATATCATACCTAAATTAGTGCTAGTAGGAGCTTTAACAACCAAAGTCAATCTCGAAGAAGTAGAATTGAGTTTGCCCTTTGTAGAAGACTTGGCCTTTTTGGCTTTCGTCTTTTTGGCGGGGATTTAGGAACCCATTTTGGTTGAACCTGGCAGGGATGATTAACTTCAGCACGGACAAATGCTTTGATAGGCTTGATCGAGGAAAAAATCTTTTCTTTGGATAGTCTCCGAAGGTGCTTGGGAGATTCAATCTTTACAGGATAACTTAGGTGATAATAGGCATTAATAGCGCCATATGCTTTCTTAATGGCTGGATCTTGTTTCCTACAGTCTTCCTAAAGGCATTTGCTTTAGAATGATTATTTTTTATTGCTGATGTAGAGCCTATTTCAAAATTAGTGCTTCTAAAAGTGGTAGGCTGAAGAGAACATGTGGAATCAATTATTTGAAGAGAAGAAACGGCTCTTTTATTTCTACGAGTTTCTTTTATTTGTACAGAAGGAGATAAATTCTTAGAAGCTTTCAACTCTACGAACTCCTTCTCTATTTTTAAACTAGACACTCTTGCCTTCGACTCTAATGCTGGCCCCACGCTCCCTGTTGACATAGGTGAAATAGGATTAGAGTTGGGACTTCTCAAAATATTATTTTTCCGTTTCTGATCTTTTGAAGGCACTCTTTTTTCTTCACGCTTTTTAGAATGATCTTATTAGTTGAGGGACTTTCGTGAGAAATAGCTTGTGAGATGGAGGAAGCTTTGTGAGTTTCCATCTCCTGTGTGAACATTTTCTTTCAGCTTCAGAATTCTCTCTTTCTTTTTCTAAAGAGGCCCTTAACTCTTCTATTTTCCTAACAATGGGGGGTATATAGAGAGAATTTTCAGAATGATGAGTATGCACTTCCTCCGACTTAAAAAGATCTTTGGGAATATAAATTGACTCAATGCTCCAACCATTGGGAAGTACCCCGGTTTTGTCACTTTGATTCAATTCAGTGTAGGAAAAGGGAATTTCAGCCTTAGTTTTGGATTTTCTCTTAGCTTCTTCTAACGCGTTAATTTTTTTTGCATTAGTAAAAACCATAAGAGATGCTAGTCCGAGACCCATGTACTTGACATCATAAAGTTGTTTGCAGTCAACTTTCTTCAAGTGTTGTGGATTCTCGAAGCCTAAGCCAAACTTATAATCATAAAATTCTATGTCCTTGGGCTGATTCAAAAATATAGTCTGATCAGTTTGATCCCTTTTTACAAGAAGATCTTCTAATTTCTTAATCTTAGTATATAGCTTCTTACATTCGGCATCTAATATAGTATAGTTAATTAGAGTAGTGCTCTTTTCGGCTTGACAGGTATCTAGACTCTTCCCTAATTCACTAATCCTTGAATTGGATTTTTCTAATTCAACCTTTAGACTATTAGTGACCTTTTTTTAGTTGCTGCTTCAAGTCTACTTTTAACAAGGCTCTTCTCATCTAAGTTCCTTAGTGGATTTGTGGTTACTGTCTAACCTGTCCTCTAGCTCTTTTATTACCGAACTATGTTGTTCTAGTGAGATATGCTTAGTCTCATATGATTGGAGTCTCTTAGTTAATTCGTCTATTTAGAGATTAGAACTCCTAACGTTTTCTTCGAGACTAGCTATGATTTCCTTAGACTTAAGAAGCTTTTTCTCTATGTTTATACTTCGTTTCTGCTCAAGTACCATGTTCGCAAATTTCGAATTTAATTCAGCTAACAAGTTAGAATGTGTAATGTGAGAGGTTTCTACGTCCTCGGATGTAGTGGATGCATTATCGTTGTCCACCCTCGTGGGAGTTCCATCTTCCTCATCATCGTCGAGGCGCGTCATTAGAGCGAGATTTTCAACGTCAGAATCTGAGCTGTCCTCTAGCCAGTGGTCCTGTTAGGCCATTAGAGCTACTCCAGCTTCCTTCTGTTTTGTAAGTTGAAGCTTCCTAGAGTAGTAGTTAGCATCCTTCTTCTTTGGAAGGGTACACTCTCTGGCAAAGTGACCAGTTTTTCCACAGTTGAAGCATTTAAAGTGGGTCTTTAGAGGTTGTGGCTTCTGAGGACTCAGTTGGTTTCTCTTTGTTCTTCGAGCTTGTATTTCGAAGACGATTAGCAGAAGATGATGCTTCTTCTTAAAGTATTGCTTCGTCATCATCTTGGCAATTAAGGCCAACTGTTTTCCAAATTCTCTGACTTCAGGAGGAAGCTCTGAATCCTATGATTCCTCATCCTCTGAAGAGGTGGGAAGCTTGACATGCCTTTCCTTGCGTGAGCGGGAGCTCCTCTTCTCTGAAACTAAGGCTATGGAGTCTTCGGCCTGTTTACCCTTTTGCTCTTTTTGAATCTCGCAGATGTCTTCTTCATGTTGAGCGGTTGTCAAAAACAGCACGAATATCCAACTCATCCAAGTCTTTGTTCTGTCGGATTTGAGTGGATATCTTTTTCCATTCGGTGGGCATCGAGGACAGAAACTGAACATTCATCTTCATGTTTGTCTTCTTGATATCAATTTCCTCATTTCGTTGAGAAGGGTGAGATACCGCTGATAAAGATCATTTAAACTTTCCTCATTCTTAGCTTTGAAGGAATCATACACCGTGAGTATATTCGCCTTCCTAGCCTTGACGCCTACTTCGGTTCTTTGCATCATCCTCTCCAATTCATCCCACATTCCTTTAGCCGTTGGGAGGCTATTTATCTGTCTATAGATATCGTTGGGGATGCCCTGCATTAGTGTGTTCTTCCCTATCACATCCGCCTTCGCTCTTCTTTTCTCAGCATCGTCGTACTCGCTATGTAGTTTCACTCGCCTAGTGGGTTCGACTGGAGGATTATTCGAGCTATCACCTTCTTGATTTATATAAAATACTTATTGTCCCTCAAAGAGTTATTTAAGCAAGTCTTCAGCCTGATCTTTAAACTCAATGAAATTCAAGAACCGACTCCTCCAAACTGTGTATTCGCCTCTTCGAGAATTGGAGGACGATTGTCGTTTCCAATAGAGTAAGCATCCATTTTCGTTTGTTAAGTTGATGAAGGATCTTCGTTTGTTATTTTGATGATGTGGACTGATGGTATGTGCTTCACAAGTAGCAAACTAGTTAGTAGCGTTTGATTCTAAAGCAGTCGAGAATTATTTTCGATTCAATCTTCAGAGTTTGATCGAAAATAATTTTGTCGAAGTATGTAGTCGTTACTGTTCTCGTCCGAGAAAGTCTGTCAGCGAAAAAATTTACGAGCGAAGAAAATTGCTCAAAATCTTTCGATCGAGAAAAATTTCAGAATCGTGAATTTATTTCGACCGCAAGAAACAATACGTTTCGTAAATTTCTCGCTGTGTCAAAATAGATTCGTTGACTGGAAAAGTTTTTCGACCGTAAATGATTTTCGCTAGGTCAAACTTCAATAGGAGGTCATCCGCGAAGGTAAGCATGAAGAGCGACGTCGCCTCACAGTTCCAATGATAACGAAAGTTAGCACTATGTCTGATCCCGTCTTCAATAATGCCGTGCAGGACTTCCATAACCAGCATAGACAGGTAGGGGGATATCGGGTACCCTTGTCGAAGACCCCGACGCCCTTTAAAGAAACCCGACGGAGTGACATTGACGTTGATCGAGAAACACGGCGTGGTCAGACAAGCACGAATCCATCCCATGAAGACCTGATGGAAAGTTAGTGCCTCAAGAGTAGCCAGGGAAACATTCAAAGAATAATAAAGGCAAAAAGGAAGAAGACTTCATTAAAGAACGAAAAATTCGATCAGCTTAGGAACTATAACCAGATCATATTTCGGACGTGAGGTAGGTGAAAATATCATCTACAACACGTAAATTATTTCTTATTTACTAATATGTTTCGATGATTCTGTGTGATTTTATGAGTTATGTGTATGGAATTTTGAGTATATTATGTGTTCAAAAAACCCTAGATTTTTGGGTTTATGCAAGTATTCATGTATTGTATATACTTGTGTTTAAGATGTGTTTGCCAATTCGGCTAAATGAATAATTTTTGGACATAAGGAAGTTATTTTCAGGTCCATGATTAATTTTGAATAGAGTAGTGAATAATAATAATTTTCGAGTGGCTGGGTAGATAATATAGATTTCGCGCAGATTAAACCTTAGGGCTTGGAATTTCGAGTATGATAGTTACATGTAGAAATTTTCGGGTAATTGAATTTATTTTCTGGATCAAGATAATCTTCGGGTAAGAAGGGATCAGTATCTTCGAGTAGATGTTTGATTTTCAGATAGAATTGATTCGGGGAATTCAGAGATTTATTATATGATTTAGTCAAGATTTCGGGTACATATAAAATTCGTGCAGTTATAAATTTGGGTTAAATAGTTTCCAGGTAAGTCTAGGAAATAAAAATCGCCAAACTAGGCTTGGTGTCAATTTGATCAAATTTTCGGGTAATGTATGTGACTTTCAGGTAAGACTAATTGGAATTTTCACCGAGTTTAGATGAGCGTGCAACTTTCGGGTGTCATAATGAAATTCGGACAAAACAATTTTCGGGCATGCATACAAATCCGGCGAAATCTTATGTTCTACGGTTTTGACATTTTCCTGCAGCCTAGTTAAATTTCGGGTAGAAATATTTTGGCGAGTTTTCTTAGGTCTTCGGGCACCGACCATAATATAAGATCATATAATTTTCGGGTGTCTTGATGAGATTTTCGGACAAAGCAAATTTTCGGGTAAGAAATGAATTTCGGGTTGTAAGTAATTTTCACCGGGCTTAGGTTATTTAGGTGTTGACCTTGAATGAATATTTAGGTATGGTAAGTAATTTTCTGTTGCTTCGAATTAGGGTTTTCAAATAATTGTTCGAGAAGGTAATATCCGCCGAGCAGATTAGAATTCGGGCATTGACCAAATTTCAGGCCTTGTCCGAATTTTGACTGCAACTCAGATTTTTGGTCTTTAAATATTATTTTGAACAAGAATTTAATTTTTGGACAGAAGATATTTACGGGGGGCATGTCATTTTCGAAACCTACTTAATTTCGATACAACTATCTAACTTAACTATTACACTAATATTATTATATTTTTGGGTCGAAAATTAGGAAATATATGAGGCCTAGAAAGTTAAATCAAGGACACTAGGTAAGTGAGAACTTCAACTACAACACATACATGTATTACGTGTGCTTGACTTACGTGACACTATTTGCTTCAGTGCTTTATGTGATGTGAATTATCTGCAACATGCAACTACTTGGTGAGTAAAGTAGTTAAATTATTATCTACATGGCATAGCCATATGCATGCACGTTTCCTTTAGTGATATCTCGAGGTGAGAGTGCACTGTATTGATCGCCTGAGAGCTAATGATAGTTGTCGATATAGGCATATGATGTAGACTCATAGTTGAGTCAGGACTACTTCCATGGCACCATGACTGCGTGCAACGTCGTCGGTTATATTTATACATTTATTTGGGCTATTGCCCTGTTAGCGGAGGGATGCGAAGGGTGTGACGTGAGAAGAAGCGACCTAGGGGGAAACCCTAGTGTAGGCTAACCAGAGTAGGCTACTAGCGTAGGCTACCGCATGACAGAGAGGACGACCTGGAAAGGGACGACCTAGGGAAACCTCGGGCATCCTCGAGTAGGCTACCCAGAGTAGGTCACTGTCACATTTATCCATATTGGATCTGAGCTCATTCTGGTGCATAATTAGCCGAGGCTCTTAGTGAAAATAGTACGAGGATTAAAATGCATTGGCGCGGAAGCCTTTGAGAGGTTGGGCAGTTGCATGACATGCACTGTTTCCACTTACTGAGCTTTATAGCTCATTCCCCATTTTATGTGTTGTACGTTGTAGGTACGATAAAGTCAGACGTTGAGATACGTCACGATTAGGGTAGGCTGATGGCAGTGACTCCACAGACTTTTGAGGGCAAGGCTGTACATGGATGAAGACCTGCGGAGCAGCGCTAGAACTTTTGTTATTGTAAATATTTTTGGCGGCTACAGCCTTTGTATAATTACGACTATGTAGTTTATGTCTTGTCGTAATATATCAAATTTTAGTAACACGTTTTTGTTAAACGGGTCTTCTGCGACTTACGTTGCGAAAATCCGGCACTAATTTTAATTACAAAGTGAGGGGCGTCACATATGTATATATATATAACGATGTATACGATGTTTTGTCGTAATGTATATTTTATTTAGGAAAACGTTTCGTTAGACTGGCCTTCCGCGGCTTACATTGCGGAAATCCGCCACTAATCCTAATTCAAAAACGAGGGCCGTCACAAGAGATCCCTACGACGAGTGTTCGTTGAATTATCAGAAGTGAAGATTAGGCGATGATCATAGTTTTCTTTTTTAATTCAAATGCAATTTTTTTTTCAAATAGTGAAGTTGTATTTTTTTTTATAAATTTCTAAGCTGCAATAAATCTTTTTAAATATTACAAAAAAATCTAATTTATTTCTATCGAGGTATAAGCCTAGATGCCGTACGAGGACTGGGAGTACGAGGGCAATTTGGTAATTGTGTAGTGCTTAGTGATGTAATTTCATTACTTCTATTAATGGAATGATTTTATTCAAAACTAATTTATTATTCGATACATAAATTAAAAGGCAAATTATTAATTAGTCTAAAATTTCACCTTGCAGTCTGAGTGAATAAGACAAATTAATAAAACCTAAATATTGGCAGTTCAGGAACCGAGTCTGTGGGGACAGAGAGGGGCACCGGTAAGCTGAGATACTGCAATATTAAAATTAGTCCACAAGTTAAGTCTCCAGTAGGGTGACTGGATCGATAAGTATGACTTGTTTGTCGATAGATCCAATACGGTTGTGACAACCGTTCACTTGGGAAGTGGGGCCCCGTGACAATTATACAAGATGAATCAGGGGATTATCTGTATTTGGACACTGACTCGTAATCGAACGATCACACGTTTGGATTGTCCTTGATCGATCAATTGACTGTAGTAGTCTGTGAAACCTTAGACCGAAAAGGGTTAACTTGGGGTTGGTCTTGAGGTCTTGACTTATCACTAGTTTGCTAGGCCCGTCTTGCCGGTGGCATGGGTCAGTGGCGAAATGCAGTCTTCACTTTTCGATGCGACTGCCGGTTAAACGGCAGAGCGGGATATATGGTCTCAATTGAATTCGAGGTTAAAGTCCTATGGCAAGTTTAATGTGCGGGAATTTATCCAAGCTGGTCAGGGCATGTAACTGACTCGCAATAGTCGTAGAGGGCAGTTTAAGTACTTTCACCGACATAAATGACATAGATTCGAGTTCTGTAAGTTTGACTACGCTTGACTTTCACTCGATCGGGACAAACGTAAAGGGTTTATACGTATGACGAAAATCTACATTTGGTTCGTGGATTATGTTTAAATCAAATACGTACTCAACTTGGGATCTGTTCGGTACCACGGGGCTGGCTAGGTGAATACCGAACTCCGAGATACCTCCTAGGACGGTTGAGACGAACCAAGAGAGTCGGACTTAAAAAGAGCAACCGAGACGACATCATCATCAGAGAGAGAGACAGAGCTAGGTCCCAGAATGAGACATTAGGGTTTGGTGCTTGGCAAAAATCCTGATCGGCAGAAAATACTAAGTTTGACTAGTGAGGGGTAAAATGATCTTTTCACCTCACAATATATTTTTGAAATAAAATATTGGATATTAAATATTTAGTATATGATTTAAAGTAGATTTAAATCTTTGTTATATTTTAGAAAAATAACATTATTTAATTTGGAATCAAATAATATATATCATATATATATATATATATATATATATATATAATATATATATATATAAGTTTCGAATTTTATTTGATAAAATTTCGAAAATTGTTAAATATAGGGGCGTTTCTATATCAGGCCCCATCATAAGTTCCCCTTTGAGTTCAGGCCCCCTTCACATTATATATAGTTTTAAGGACCAAGTATAAATAACATTCCAAGTAAAGGACATAATCAATGATTTGACGAAAATGCCCCTTGTAGGTGTTATATAAAGAGGTATGAATTGCTATAATTATGTTACCAGATGTTATTCAAATGGTATCAATCAAAAAACTATTTCAACGATCGATTTGCCCCAAATTTCGAGCATACTGGGCACAAAATCAATTTTGATGTGTAACCGACGATATCAATGATATTTACGTCGTCATATTTAAGATCGGTGAGGAATAATTTGTAGAAATTCATTTACGCAAATAAGATAAATCGAGCATGTTTTTGGTCGAAATTAAACCTAATATGCATAAATTCGAGAGACCCATAGCTTGAAAATTACGTCGCGCCTTGGTGGTGACCCAATCGTTCGTCCAATAAAAATAGTTTAAATGAGTGTTCGTTATGTGGTATCAGAAAGGCTTAAGTGGTACAGTTTCCGTACGTTTCGGTACAATAGTGGCATTAAGTGGTATAGTTACGATAAGAAGCGTTACTCGAACTGGTACGAGATGTTATTCTAATTTAGTATTAATTTTATATGATGTGGTATACAAGAGCCGTAACGTGGTATAGAAACGATAAGAAACATTACTCGAACTGGTACAAGATATTACTTTTTCTCATTTGGTATTATTTTTGCAATATATGGTACAAGAGAAGCATTAAGTGGTATAGAAGAGGCTTAAAGTGGTATAACAACGTTAACTGTTACTTATCTCATTTGGTATTATTTATATAAGAAGCGGTACCAAAACAGAGTGAAGTCGTAAAACAGATGCGTAAAGTGGTATATTAGATACATAAAGTGGTATAGCAACGAAAACTATTACTTATTCTCAATTGGTATTAATTTTATAAGATGCGGTACGATAACAGCGTAAAGTGGTATAACAACCATAAGAAGTGGTTTCCAGACTGGAATATTTTTCATTTGGCAGGTTGTGGTACCCGTTAGGGAGGAAGTGGTACTGAATAAGCAAGTCACGCTGTTTTGGGCGGGAAAGCTGAATCTCAAATTATTTTCGGTTGACCTTTTATGTAATATAATAAATTGGTACCAGAATTGGTATGATAATGGCATAAAGTGGTATGATAAACGCATAAAGTGGTGTAATAATGGCTTAAAGTGGTATCATATACGTGTTAGTTGTTTTTCCTGCAAAACTTAGTGTTTTATGACAGTACAGAATTGGTATGATAATGGCATAAAGTGATACCTGTTTTCAAATGTTTCAATTTTAAGGAAAATCAGATTTTCGAAATTTTCATGTCGATTTGCCGAAATGGATGGTTAGTGTTAAGACCCAGTATGAAATTGAGTCGAATTTCACCTTATTTGATCATTAACTTACAGATTTCACTCGATTTTTGGATTTTGGTTTCGTAATTTTCGATGATTAACACCCATTATTCGCACTTTATCATTATGACCAACGACAAAGTACATCGTTTTCACCTAATTCGCTCCTTAATAACGGGATTTCGTCGGTTATCTGACATTTTCGTCGAGATCATGGGTTTGACGATCCTATTTCTAAGTTCTCAATAGCAATTACATCAGTGAAGGGTAATGGCAGATTTGATGTAATTTCTAGAAAAATATATTCGTGTAATGATGTGGTACCAGAAACACTTTTTATGTTACAGATGACGGTTTACGTGCTAGGGTTTCCAATTTTATGTTACAGAATATCGGGTCTTAGGGTAAACATTTTCGGGGTTACGCTAAAGGGTTTATTATCGTAAGATTTGTTCTATGATTGACGTAAAATGTTGGTTAGGATACATTTGTTGTAATTCGTAATGGTAAATATCATTGTGATGTAAATATAGTTGTCTACGATTTGCATTGGTATACATTTTCCATTATCAAAATCTCTTTACTTGACTACTTACATCATATTTGCATAAACGTGACAAAATCAAGGAACTTTGTGGTTTAAATACATCAAATCATATATTTTCATGATTTTTATTCTTCCACAACGAAAAACCAACTTTTATTTACGAAATTATTCGAATTATTAATATGGTGCATATCATATATTATCTGGTATTACTATGAATTAATGTGGTATTGTTTCGGAATGTATTGTTACCAGGATAGTATAAATTGTTACCAAAATATTATTAAGTGGTATAATTTACATGTGATGTGGTATCATATAAAGATGGAGAGACCATATTCACTGACGGCCCATGAAGCTTCTGGAATGTTCTTAACTTGGTACTAAACTACACTAGTTTACATGTACTGTGGTATCGTATAAAGATGGGGGCAGTTTGACGGCTCATGAAGCTTGGAATGTTCTTATTTTTTTGTTACGGATGAAGTATAAATAAGTATCAAAATATTATTAAGTGTGTATAATTTACATGTGATGTGGTATTTTATAAAGATAGAGACGGTAATAGGCCCATGAAGGTTCTGGAATGTTCCTATTTCTGTTACGCGTGGAGTATAAATTGGTACCAGAATATGCTTAAGTGGTATAATTTACATGTGATGTGATATTTTATAAAGATGGAGATGGTAATAGCCTTGGAGCTTCTGGAATGCTCTTAGTTTTTGTTACGGGTGGTGTATAAATTGGTACTAAACTATATATAAGTGGTATAATTTATATGTGATGTGGTATTGTATAAATATGAAGACGGTAATAGGCCCATGAAGATTCTGGAATGTTCCTAATTTTTGCTACGAGTGGAGTATAAATTGGTATCAAACTATACTTAAGTAGTATAATTTATATGCGATGTGGTATTATATAAAGATGGAGACGATGGCCTATGAAGATTTTGGAATGTTCCTATTTTCTGTTACGAGTGGACTATAAATTGGTAGCAGGATATTCTTAAGTGGTATAATTTACATGTGACCTGGTATTGTATAAGATGGAGACCATGGCCAATGAAGCTTTTGGAATATTCCTATTTTCCGTTACAAGTGGAGTATAAATTGGTACCAGGCTACACTTAAGTGGTATAATTTACATGTGATGTGGTATTTTATAAAGATGGAGACGGTAATAGGCCCATGGTGCTTCTGAAATGTTCTTATTTTTTGTTACGAATGGAGTATAAAACGGTACTAAACTATACTTAAGTGGTATAATTTACATGTTATGTGGTATTTTGTAGATATGGAGACGGTAATAGGCCCATGAAGCTTTTGGGTACTTTTTGTTACGAGTGGAGCATAAATTGGTATCAAACTATACTTAAGTGGTATAACTTACATGTGTTGTGGTATTGTATAAAGATGGAGACTGTAATAGGCCCAAGAAGCTTCTGCAATGTTCTTATTTTTTGTTACGAATGGAGTACAAATGGTTACCAGAATATTATTAAGTGGTATAATTTGCACGTGATGTGGTATGAAAATAGAACTAGTTGAAAACGCAAAATATAGTAAAAAATAGAAGCAGAGCCATCGCCAAAAGTACTAAACACAGTCAAAACACAAGCAGAGCCACCATTCGACGTCGTTCTTCTTCCCAACAACTTTATTCTCCTTCTTCCGGCCACTTTCTTGGCGATCGACGGGGTTCTTCTTCGGAAACATCGCAAGATTCGTCGATGAAGTGTAGAAATCGGTCGGGTTTCATCGATTAAGGGTTCAGATCGGTAGAAAATTCTTCAGGTTTTCTCGATGAAGGCTGAAAAGCTAATTTAGGGTTTGTGGTACTGGAAATCGAATTTAGTCTCGGCGTTATTACAGATCATTTAATAATACCACTTCAATATTAATAAATACCACTAAATAAGATTTATATACCACTTTATAACACGTGAGATTTAGGCTAAAAAGTTTGATGTAATTTCTGGGAAAAATAAGGGTAAACATGTCTTTTCAGCCTGAATTGGTCATTTTTCCTAACGTAAATATTAATTGGGTCATTCTCCCTATTTAAAACACTAAAAGGGCCTGAAACCTACTTGAACTTGTTAGGAGGGCCTGGAATCTAATTATCCCTTAAATATATTTAAATATTTTCAATATAGTATTTTAATTGATTAACATATTAGATATTTAATTAATTAAATTTGAAGTTTGAATTTTGAATTCATAACTTGGTAAAACCAAGGCTTAGTAGAAGAGGAGGTGTGAGGATTTTTCTCCAACCACCTCAACCTATTTTTGACAAATCCTAGATGGTATAAAGAGGGATTTTCGAGCTCATCAAAGAGGTGAAGCTAAATTTTCGAAATTTGAGCTCAAGAGAGGAAAAACTAAGAGTTTATTCTCCTATCATTACTTTCTCTCTCGCACTTTCTGTCTCTCGGGGGCAGCAAGCAGCTCGTTATTGGCCTAGCCACATGCGAGAACAGCTGCGACGTTAGTGAGGTGCCGGCGTGACGATCTTGTGCAAAGAAGGCGTCTCGTTCGTGTGCTTTTGGCGTAGGAGAGGGGCACTACACCTCGGGGATTCGAGGGGTTCGAAGCTAGCAATTGTCGATAGATTTCAACAAGGTATCATGGACGATCCCTTATTTCTTTATTGTCATTATGTTCTCGTATTTGTAACCGAGCGATCTTGGATAGGCGGGAAATCCCGTAAAATTTTAAAATTCCGCCGCCGTTCAAGGAACGTGGGTCAGGGGACCCTCGGGGATATCCAACAATTTCAAATGGTTACACTGAAAATAATATATAAAAGGAAATTTGGTACCGTAAACCGACGGTTTAAAACCGTAATCGTAATAGGCTCTGCCAGTTCAATACCATAACTAAGATTATCACGGTTCGATTACGCTTAAAGTTTCTTAGAAACCGTTCGGCCTTCATAACCGCGAAGTGTAAAAGTATGAGCACGTCTAGTCACACGTTCTCTATTTGATCTAATGGGGCAGAGGCAATAGGGTGACGAAATCCAAATTATTTGATCCTCCACGTGGCCATATTTGAGAGGACACCAAGATTACTCTCTGAAGAAAGGAAGATGGCACACAGCACACATCTCTATCTATCATCATATGATATGGCACAGGACCGCTCTCGTCCCTCTCAGCTTTAACAAGCAATGGCTGCCTTCACCAGCAGCACTACCTCAAAACCCAACTCATTGGTTCCAATCATATTGCCAAGCCACCGTGGAAATATTTTTTCTCGCACTAGCGGACGTAAAGCCATTGTCAAAAGCTCGCGGCCAAGGTTATCGTCGACAGTGATTCGAATGGCCACAAGTAGTAGTAATAGTAGAAATACATACGAAGAGGGACAATTGGAGAGACCCAAATGGACCGGCGAGACACCACTTTCTCGTCTAGTGGGAGCTCTCATTTCGTTCAAACCTCTCTATTCCGTCCTAAAATTGGGGGCTCGACAAGTTCTTATAAGGTTTGTGCTAGTTTGTTTCGAGGCTAAGGAAATCGATGGAATCTGTTTTCAGTTTAGTTCAATCCTCGAGGTCAAGCATCTGCGGTGATTACGTAATGTGTAGCTGTTTGATTGGTTGGAAACAAATATAATTAAGATTAAAAAAAAGAGAGAGCTTTCGGTTAATTCTGCTGATAAATGTTGTTATATGAGCTGTTGGACATTTTGATTTGGTTTTTCAAAACTGATTTGTGGATTTATAGTTTTGTATGTTTTGATCTCGTGTGGACAGTACGGCCGAGAAGGCAAACTTACCTTGGAGAGACTTGACAAAGGAGATATTGGAGTCAGATGTTTATATAGACAAGGAGGCCATTGAAGATGCATCAATTGTTTATCCCGATTGTAATAATTTCCTCCTCTTAACATGTCAACACTCACACACATACACATTTGGCCTCGGATCTATGACTTTGGTTTTATTAATTTGAGTTGGTGAAACTCTCTCTCGTCTGAAGATTTGTATGATTGTTAGTGTTCAGAACATATAAACATAAAGAATGGTACATAAGATCTCTTACACTTAACTCCTTTTAACGCAGATTATCTCAATCCTTTTCATGCGTACGATGAAGGGAACCTCTCGTGGCTGGTAATCTACTGACGCTGTTGATAATGCTTGCTACATTTGCCTTCCTTGCAATCTTTTTGAACAGCATCGATGGAATAAGTGTAATTAACGATTATGTATCCTCAAAGTCGCTCATTTGTTCAGTTTTGTTAGTAAAATATTTTAGAAGGCGTATTCTTTTGTTTGTAATAGGCTGCGGCAGAAGCGGAAGCTGCAACATTGTCAATAGCCAAAAGGGCCATACCTGAAGCTTCAACTGTCGATGAAGCAAACCAAATTGTTCGTGGAAACTGGCTAAAAGCAATTGAAAATCACCATCAGAAATATTCAACAGCATTTCCTATTGAAGATATCTTAGATATTGGGTGTTCTGTGGGTGTGAGCACAGGGTTTCTTGCCAGAAACTTCTCATCTCCAAAGTCACTGTTAAGTACATTGAAGATTAAGTTGGCCGCAATGGTGGAGCAAATTTATTAATTGTGTATTCTAGCTTGGTGCAGGGATTAGATTTATCGCCTTATTTCCTCGCTGTAGCTCAATATAAGGACAAGGAAAGAAATCGGGGCGAACAAAAAATGAGGTGGATACATGGCAATGGTGAACATACTGGGATTCCCTCGAAATCGTTCGACCTCGTTTCAATTGCTTATGTGGTAAGCGTCTCTTTTTTGCAACTTCGATTTCTTAATATGCTAATGAATGTTTGGTTGATTATGATTTTCTTTTCTTGTCAATAAAATTGAAAGCATAGGCATCATTCCCCAATAACAATACTTGATTTAACGAGATTTTGCATGAACCAATCAAAACCTGAACAGCTGATTGATTAAATGGACATAACTGAAATAGGAATCGTTGAAACAGAGATGTAATAAGATTAAATATGCCTTGTCTTACTGATCGATTTGTTCGAGTACCAGGTATTCCTTTTATAGGCTGGTACATGATAATAATGTCTTAAAGTGTGGCAGTAGTAACTAAGCCTTTGCTCGTAAAATTTGTAGAATATTAGGAACCAAATCAGAATAAACATAAAATGGGGACGTCATTTGACCGCCTAATCAATGATTTGATCAAACTCTAATTGAGGGAAGGTAGGAGCAGCTTGAGTTGAGTATGGTGTTTGCTTACATTCAAGCTATTGATTTCCTCAGCTTAGCACACATGAGCGCATAATCGTTTGAACATTATTAATGGCTAATGCAGTTTCACGAGTGCCCAGAAAGAGCAATTAGAAATATGGTGAAGGAAGCGTTTAGGCTGCTACGACCCGGAGGCACATTCGCTGTGACAGACAATTCGGTAATGGTTATTTTTATCTTCCGTTCATGCATTTGCTAAATATATGTCTATCTTATTTTAACACAGTAAATGATTTCATTCTCTGTCGATTATCTGCAGCCCAAATCAAAGATTCTTCAGGTAATTTCTCGATCTTTCAAAACCTTTGATTTATGGAGTTAGCTTCATGCCAAAGTCTCACGGTATTTATTAATTAAATCAAAAGGAACTTCCACCGGTATTGTTCACATTAATGAAGAGCACGGAGCCCTTTCTTGATGAGTACTACCTAACTGATCTTGACGGAGTAATCAAGCAGTATGGCTTTGTAAATGTGCAGACCTCTATGACTGATCCTAGACACAGAACAGTTACTGCCACTGTTCCCTACTAAAGTAGTACTTTTTATACCTCTTATCATAACTTGTTTTCTTTTTCTTTTCTTTCTTTTTTTCTTATAAACTTCCATGGTGTGAAGTACATTTATAGGAGAAATAATAATGAAATTCTCCTATATATAAGAATTTTATACGTCTTTCTATATTAGTTGTGTTATTGCATTGCTCACAGCGAAACCTTTCATTATTTGAAATATATACATCTTATCAACAGGCAAGAAGAGGCTACACGCAAGACATTCAAACTGTTAACTAAATAGTATCTGGTCAAATCGTGGAATAGGGCTCGTTCGGTGCCCTTAAGCAATAATATAAGATCATCTCCCATCGATCCTCAAATCCCATCCCAAACTCAATTTTTTTCTCCAATCGGACTGCAAAATAGAACGGAAAATGCGTTTATGACTTTTCTCTCACTTCCAAAAACGCAAATTTGCGTCGCTACTGTTCATAATCGCAAATCTATTAAACATTTGCCCCAAATACTTTCCTATTTCTTACTTGTCAGCGATTTCGTCTGCGCGGTGAGAGAGACGAGTTTGGCTACTCTGTGGTGTGGCGTAGATTTGTCCAGACTAACAATCTTTTTCCCGAAGTCGAGACAGTAACGAAGAATTGTGTCCCCTTTTCTTTATTTTATATATTAATATTGAAGTGAACATCGGACCTCGATACGAATAGGAGGTAGATGAAAGAGTTATTGTGGGCCCCACCACACTATTTTTAATTTAAAAACAAATTTATTAATAAAACTAAAAGCTTAACTTAATTTTATGTAATAAATTAATTTTAAAAATAAAATATTATAGAAATAGTTAATTTTATTTAAATATATAATTTTAAAACAGTGTTTTGAAATCTTTTTGGGAAAGTGTGTTTTGAAAATTTGTAAAATATGTGGGTAATACTGAAAAGTTGTGTGAATTTTGAGTTTGAAAATGAATTTTTCGGTTGGAGAAGAATTACTGCATTTTGAGTTTGAGAACGAGTTTGAGTTTGATAATGAGTTTTCTCGGTTGGAGATGGTCTAATAAACTAATATAGTGTTCGGTTTTGGAATGCAGTCCAAGATTAACTTTTTAGCTCGATATTTGGAATAAAAATAAGGGGCATTTTCATTTCAGGTCCCTACATAACTATCATTTAGGAGACTCTCTTGGCAAAAAATTTAGTTTTAAGGACCCATTTTCTGCAGTACCACTTCATTGCTCTGACATACCAGTATGTTGAAATTTTGTAACACAAAACCATAATCCCGTACCAGTTTATGATCATCTGATACCAGTTCATTTTCTGTAGTACCACTTCATTGCTCTAACATACCAGTATTTTAAAAATTTGTAACACAAAACGAGCATTCTATACCAGTTCATATATCTTTTATACCACTTTTTTACACCACACAAAATGGGTCCGTTAACCTAAAAAATTCTCAAACAAGGTCTGAATTCGAAATCAAACCCTTACTGGGGCCTGATTTCGAATTGACCCTAAAAATAAATTATGTCATCAGATAACTTATCATGGGCTGCGTTTTGTTGTCCGTATAAGATTGTTAGGAATATTTTGTAGCGTCCTCTAATTATCTTTTCTCTGCTTTTGTTCTTATGTAGTTTGGGGAGACAATGTAATATGTTGATAGTTTGAGTATTGAACTTTAATATACCAACTTAATGTGGTATATAAAGTCCCTTTAAACCCTTTAAGGTTTTTATCAAACGAAAACTAGTTAAAGCCGCCTTCGTTAAAAAAACACGAACACACACCCAAGGTGTCTTTTACGTTTCTTAACATTGTTCAATCTTTTGTTCCTTGTTTGGTAACAAGAGGCCCAACATGTGGTATCAGAGCCAAACGCGGATCGATCTCGACAATTTGAATCTAGTTTTGTTCGATTCCGACGTGATTTGAAAGAGCATTTGCTCAAAACCCATTTTTGTTTTTTTTCCATGTCTTTTTGGGTGTTTGAATTGTTTTCACTGTCTTTTTGCCCCTTTGAACTAGATTAATAGTTAATGAGTGTGTTTCTGTTCTTGCGTCGATTTCTGTCAAGTTTGAGTAAGATTAGAGCCAAAATCGAGTCTGAACTTTGAGTTTCTGCTACAGCTTTTTGATTTTCGAGTGGATGAACAGATAGTGCCCAGAATTCGACTCTTACACCAGAAAAAATTGCCCAATTAGCCGAAAATTAGTCTAACTTGTCAATTTACGGGCTACTTTCCTTTGAATCTTATCCGAATTTTCAAAAGCCTCGGCGAAAATTCCCTGTTGGAATTCAAATTTACCCAAATTTTGGCTATTTATTGCTACCCGATTTCAATCACCCGATTTTCTCAAAATCTCGGCGAAACTGTAGCAACTGCCTCAAATCACCCGAATTTCCCCTGATTTACAATTTCCGGCTAAATTCAAAAGTTACTCGAATTTTAAATTCGGCAAGATCATCTGAATTTTCGGGCGAAATTTAAATTTTACTCGAAAATACCTTAGCCGAATTTCTTTCTTGTCGGAAATTTTGTTAGGAATATGCCCTCGAATGCTATACGAGGATTAGATTGCATAGGGCATTAGCTTATTTATCATTCGACCTTTTATGTAATAAGATATTTTTTGTGTGTTTATTGAAAGGCGTTGTTCGTTTAATGGATATAAGAGTACTTTACTAAGCATCCGATAAAGCAATAAATGA
The DNA here is from genome assembly GCA_027422505.1 of Craterostigma plantagineum. NCBI lineage: Eukaryota > Viridiplantae > Streptophyta > Magnoliopsida > Lamiales > Linderniaceae > Craterostigma > Craterostigma plantagineum. The sequence continues at coordinate 55,293 of JAPQWV010001495.1, read as the reverse complement.
ACAAATCCAAATGTGTCGAGTTGAGTCACTGTTCTCGATGAGTACGAGAGAGGAAGGCACCAGTGGACTCTTAACCTCGAGCATTAAAAGTCCGTAAGCCTTAGGCTCCAATTGGGTGCTGGATAACCGATTAAGGCTCATTTGTCGATGACCTATCGAGTGTCGTACGGTCGAACATGGCTTATTACTCAAGGAGTATCAATGACCGACGACAACACTATAGTAGTCTACGTGAACCTTAGACCGAAAAGGCTTTGGCGGAGTTGACTTCGAAGTTTCGACTGTAACTGGTTCCCCTCGACCCGATTTGATGTTGCATGGGTCAGCGGGCCAGATGCGGTCTTGATGACGATTTGTGATTGCCGGGCTTAGACCGCCGAGTACGGATTCACAGTCTCGCAAGTAATCGAGATAAGTGTCCTATGAGGACGGCGACGGGAAATTACGAAATCCTTGGCCAAGGTATTGAACTAACTCATGTTAGACATGGAGGGTAGTTTGGTAATTTGCCTCGTCCCCGTTTTATCGTAGAATCGAGTATAGTGAGTTTGGCATAGACCATGGCTCTCACTCGATTGGGACACAGCTGAAGATACGTAGTACTATAATCTATAGTAAGGTTCTCGAATAGAGACTGGGTCGAAATTCGCACTCGAATCGGGTTACGGTCCGGTACTACGGAATTGGCTAGGTAACTGCCGGACTCTTGGATTCCTCCCTTGCCGATTGAGTCGAACCTAGAGAGTTGGACTTAAAAAGGATCATCAAGGTGTACTGATAAGGAGAGAAAGTGTTTTGGGCCTTAATGGGCCTTGGGCCATTGGGCCGCACCTTAGTGGGCCTCGGGTCGTTTAATGGACCGAAGTCGGACTTCGTATGAAACTAACTTTGAGCTTGGGCTTTGCCAAGTGCTTAAAAGGCTTGAGGGTAAAATTGGAATTGGACCCTAAGCTAATTTTCGAATTATGCCTTGGGAATTAATTTCGAAAATTAAATATAAATAAAGAAATAGTATATTTGGAATATTATTATTTTAAGGTGAAAATTCGAAATTAATCTTGGATTAAGTTTCGAATTTTATACCTTATTTACATATACTTAGTTTGACTTAGTATTTAAGTTAGTTGTCTAATTATGGTAAGTATCCTTATATGAATTTTGAATTAAGTAAGGGAGAGAAAGATATGGCAAAATCTCTCCACTTAAGGAGCAAAATCGAAAACCATATCTTTGAGATATCCTAGGGATTTCCAATTATATCATAGTATAAATAGTGCAGCCCTATTTCATAATTTGGAGTGTAAATTTGTCCATAACAAAGGCACAAAACACACACCGAAAAAAAACATTTTTCTCCCACGCGACGGCTCGGTTCTCTCTAGCCATCTTTAGAGAACTGATTCCGTGGTACACTGCGAGGTCGGCTTGACGATCTAGTGCCATCCACCACCATCGACGAAGTCTTGAAGAAAAGGACGAGGAGCTGCCACTCGCTTCAACTGGTAATTCTCTACGGGTTTGACCTGCCCTATTACATGTCTACGTGTTACTATTCTGATCCGAGCAACGAGGGCAATAAGGGAACCCGGAGAAATTTTGTTCGGCACCGTACCCGGGGACGTGACGTCTCCGGGAGACACCGGGTAACCCAACAGTGGTATCAGAGCGGTCGCTCGTGCTCAGAATCATAACGTGTTTAAATTGAAACGAGGCGCGTGGGAGACGATCGAAAAGCCGACACTGTTCGACCGTCATTGGGCTGCCGATGCGTCGTTTGCCAACCCACGGCCACCAACGGTACAGACCGACGATGAACCACGAACCGGACAGGGAACCGCGCGACGGCGGGACCCAGGCAGTCGCGCGTTGCGCGCGGGCTCCGTGCGCCGTAACGGCGGTACAGCCACGGGATCGGGCTTCTTTGAGCAGGCCCGACGCCAGCCATGGTGGCTTAGGCGCCATCCCCGGGCAGCACCGCCGCAAGGTGCGAAGGCCCGGCTGAGATCGTCCGCGGCTTTGGCCGTGGACTGCGATGGCGCGCAAGGTGCGCGCTGCGCAAGACAGCCGCAGCGGCTCCGGCTCGGCCGGAACGCTGCGGCGGCAATGTCTCCCGGCGAGGCAGTGACTCATCACGAAGGGGCTGAGGCGACGAGGGAGTCGCGGCAGTATTATGCCGCGAGCTGAACATGCGCGCGTTGCGCGGCGTGGGCGGTGTCGGGACCCGTCGTCCCGCCCTCGTATTCCGTTCTAATCCTAAGTATCTAATGCTTTGTTATCGCGCAAAAGCGTAAAAATGCGAATAAAATTTTTCCTTTTAAAACTACGTGCGGAAGTCTTATACACATGTCAAAAGAATGCTCGCAAATCGTTCTACAATTCATCGTAGTCATGTCTATACAGAAGACAAGTGTGTGTGTGTGTGTGTGCAGCTAAAAGCTTCCTATGCGCCCGGCCTTCACAGGTCATCATCCATACACACACTCCCACCTCAAAAGCAGCCGGATAGCTTCAGAAGATCGGCATCGCATAAAAGTCGGATCACACACCATGATCGTTGGTACCTACAACACGTAACATAAACGATGAGCCACCGAGGCTCAGTAAGCAGAAATTATGCATGTATGCACGTGTCCTAACGAACGACAATCCACGCCGTCGTTTTCTAACGCTCATACTCTTTTTCTTATACTCGTACTCTTTTCCTCATACTCTTACTTCATACGGGCCCTCGGCTTTCAGTCCCACTATGCGCCATCTTATAGAGATCTCAAGTGTGGAGGTTCACACACTAGAAGGTCACCCGAAGGAATCTTCCCTTACTCAGTGTGGCCTCCATGCGAGCGCTTCTCACTGGTAGCCAACACCGAGGCCACTGACCACGGAGGTCACCTGAAGGAATCTTCCCTCCTGGTAGTGCTTTACACGCTAGAAGGTCACCCGAAGGAATCTTCCCTTACTCAGCGTGTGCCCCGGGCCACATCCTCCAGGTTGCATCTCCCGCATACGGGGTATTCCCCCAGCCTCTTATACAGGCCTTATAGCTTCATTCGCCTTACTGGCTGCATAGGGGCACGACTCTTCATTCGAGTCGACACATATGCCAATATCGGCGAGTATACATCGCACACCGGCGATCTTATGCACGCTCTTACCTCGCGCCTTATACACTACGCATGCGTGCAAATGCTCGTGCTATGCTCGTAAAAATATGCAGATCATGCTATCATGCATAAAATTAAATCATGTTGCAACGTACACATTTCGTACAAAATACACGAGCACATAATTCACATAATTTGGACGCAGGCAGGTTACGTGTCGTAGTTGAATTTCTACTTACCTATCGTCCGTGCTATGCTAATTCACTGCTTCGGGAAATTCCTACCGTTCGACCTTTAGGCATAAACATCATCGTATCAGTATTATGCCTTTATTTATTACGTAAGACGAACTAGATTATTTTGACTATATTAATGTGCTAGATTTATTGGGTTCGCCAGCTTCGAGTCTAAGCCAAGTCCATGCCTAGCCAATTTCTAAATTATGTTAGTATTAAATTCTAACCGAAGGAGCTCGGCGAAATATCTAAGTGTTGTTCGATCCGTTCGATTTGTGAAGCTTGAAATCGCCCGATTTCGTGAAGTTGCGGGTAGCTCATTTCGTCCGATTTAGGTTTTTGCATGGAGTCGCCCGATCTCTTGCATTTGTGGGATTTCGACATGATTTCGGCATGTTTCTAAGGTGGATCTCGACATCATATAAGGGTTCGACATCTTATTACTATACGAAGGCTCGACATTGATTAAGCAAGACACGAGCTTCAACATGGATCTCGATATAAATTGTAAGGTAGGATCTCGAGCTAGTTGTCGACATTCTAATCTAAATGTCGAGTGATATGTTAGACTTATAAACAAGGATATCGGGTCTAGTTATGGAATTTCGGCATTGTGGTTAAATCTCGGGTTGCATGGTTAATTAGGTCTCGACATTCAGGAGTAAATCTCGACATTTGTATGTGTAAGAATTCGGCATTTGGGCTATTTAAGGATCTCGACATTGATATCGAGATTGATCTCGATATTTGTACAATAGGAATCTCGATATAATGGATGTAAAGATCTCGACATGGATCAAAAATAGATCTCGAGATGTGTGTACAAGGTTTAAGAACCTCGACATATGTTCTGAAATAGATCTCGAGTTGTAGGTTAAATTAAGTCCCGACATTATATATATAAGCTTTCGAGTTTATCCTTAACAAAGATTTCGATATGGAGTTCAGATATGCATATCGACATTCCTTATCTCAAGCTTCGATATTTAAACTATACAAGGATCTCGAGCTTGTTGGTGAAATAAGATCTCGATATTTATTATTTGTTGATCTCGACATGTTTCTTACTTTAAGAAAGAAATCTCGGCATGGTTTGAGATGGCTCGATATTCTACTAACAGGGTTTTCGACATTCTTTAATCCCTATGAATCTCACGACATTATTCCTACACAACCACTCGTGACTTCGAGGTTTCTTAATCTGAACAGCTTATATCACCACTCAATAAACCTTCTGAACTTTGATTGAGCTTTTCTCAAGCTACTTACTTCTTCATAACTTGAGTTCTTAACTCGCTCAATCATCCCTCAAAATTATCTCAGGTTAAGGTTATAAGTCTTAGGAGCAAGTCAGTGTGTTCAATGCCTAATTAACTCAAAGAAATCCTCAATGTGATTTAATTTAATATTTCTACTAAGGCAACTCGAAATAACTTAGGGGGATGATTTCACTTACTCGAATCCTTGGCTAATTTTGAGGGTGTTGTTTGGAGCTTCTTCGATTTTCTCCCTTCTTCCTCCTTTAATTTTCGTTGGTTTCTCTCCTAGTAAGTTTATGAAGTTAATAAAAAAAAATTAGATTAAATATCTTGAGGTGAGCATGGTGATGGGACTCTAGTGGCGTGGGATCTCCTTGTTTTGAGGAAGCTTTGTCCCCTAAATGGATTTCCAAAAGGGGTTGAGCCCAAATTTAATAATTCATGGCCCAAGAGAATCCTAGCCCAACTCCCATCTGTTTTCTCTTTTACTATTATTATCATTGTCATGTCCTTCATTAGCATTATTTTCGAAAATCACTCACATAATTTAGGGGTCGTCATAAGTACATATTTATCGGCACGTAATTGCACTTAATTCTCATAACAACATGAGCATGAAATTCATAAAATCGCATAAACATATAACACGTACGCTAATTAGCACGAAACTACTTAGGTCATATACATAATTTATTGGCCGACCTAATTTGCGGGTCTCGGGCCCTACATCCTCCCCCCTTAAGGAGGATTTCGCCCCCGAAATCAACCCGTATGGAACAACTCGGGATAACGAATTCTCATTTCGTCCTCCCGTTCCCATGTGGCTTCTTCCGTGGATTGGTTCCGCCACAGTACTTTCACTAAGGGAATATCCTTATTCCTAAGTCTCTTGGTCTCGTACATCAATATCTCCACCGGAATTTCTTCGTAACTCAGATCCGGCTTCAATTGTTGATGTAGGGACTCGTTTCCTAGAACATGATTCGGGTCAGCTAGATACTTTCGTAGGGTTGATATGTGGAACACGTCGTGTACTTGCGATAATGACGCTGGCAGTTCTAATTGGTATGCTACCTCACCAACCCTCTTTAGTATCCTAAATGGACCGATATACCTAGGGCTTAGTTTCCCTTTCTTCCCAAATCTTTTCACGCCCTTCATCGGCGTTACTTTTACGAACACCATATCGCCTTCCTCGAATTCCAGTGGCCGACGTCTTCGGTCTGCGTAGCTTTTCTGTCGACTCTGTGCCGTTCGCATTCTTTCTCGTATGGTAGTAATGGCTTCCGTCATTTCTCGTACTATGTCGGGGCCTAACATTGCCCGTTCTCCGACCTCGTCCCAATGTACTGGGGACCTGCACCTACGCCCGTATAGCGCTTCGTGTGGTGCCATCCCGATTGTGACATGGTAGCTATTATTGTACGAAAACTCGATTAGTGGGAGGTACCTACTCCAATTCCCCTTGAAATCGAGTACGCATGCTCGGAGCATGTCCTCCAAGGTCTGTATCGTCCGCTCGGATTGACCGTCCGTCTGCGGATGGTAGGCGGTACTAAAGGACAACTTCGTTCCCATTGTTTTTTGCAAGCTCGTCCAGAATTTCGATAGAAATCTGGAGTCGCGATCCGAGACTATCAATGATGGAACACCGTGCAGTCGCACTATCTCCTGAATATAAAGCTCCGCGTATCGTTCCATGGAGTACGTCGTGCTAATTGGTAGGAAATGGGCAGACTTCGTTAGTATGTCGACGATAGCCCAAATTGCGTCGTGCCCTTGGCAGTCCTACTACGAAGTCCATGGTATGGTATCCCATTTCCATTCCGAAATGGGTAACGGTTGCAGGGTTCCTGCCGGCCTTTGATGCTCGGCTTTTATTTGCTGGCACGTCAGGCATTGGCTCACGAATGTTGCTATGTCCTTCTTCATGCCTGGCCATCAGTAGTTTTCCTTTAAGCCTCTATACATCTTCGTTGCTCCTGGATGTACAGAGTACGCCGTGCCATGTGCTTCCACCATTATCGTTCTTCGTAGTTCAGCATCGTCTGGCACGTACAATCGGTTCTTGAAGTACATCCGTCCGTCTTCCCGTATTATGAGATCTCCCGCCAGTTGTTCCTGTTACACTTCTTTGATCTTCATATAAAGCTCGTCGGCGGCTTGCGCTGTCTTAATTCGCTCTAACAGCGTAGGCTGCAGGGTCAAAGCTGCTATTTGCGCCTCGACTTCGCCTAGTCGTATGACCTCAACTTCCAGTAGCTGCAGTTCCGTGCTCACCGCTTTTCGGCTTAAGGCATCGGCTACTATGTTCGCCTTGCATGGGTGGTAGTTGATTACGCAATCATAATCCTTGACTAGTTCTAACCACCTCCTCTGCCTCATATTCATCTCCTTTTGGGTAAAGAAGTACTTGAGGCTCTTATGGTCAGTCTATATCTCACACCGCTCTCCATAGAGGTAATGCCTCCAGATCTTGAGAGCAAAGACCACTGCTGCCAACTCTAGGTCGTGCGTCGGGTAATTCTTCTCGTACTCCTTCAGTTGACGAGAGGCGTATGCTACTACATTCCCGTTCTTCATTAGCACACACCCTAACCCGTTCTTCGATGCATCGCTGTAAACGGTAAATCCTCCAGTTCCCGATGGTATTGTGAGAACTGGGGCCGTCGTAAGCTTTTCTTTCAGTTCCTGGAAACTCCGTTCACATTCCGCGGTCCACTGGAACGGTGTATTCTTCTTAGTCAGCCTCGTCAGTGTAGACGCTATTTTCGAGAAGTCCTTTATGAACTTCCTATAGTACCCTGCCAGACCGAGGAAACTTCGTACTTCCATCACATTCGTCGGTCTGGGCCAATTGCTAATTGCGTCTATCTTGCTCAGGTCTACGGAGATTCCTGCTCCGGATACTATATGCCCCAAGAAGGCAACTTGGTCAAGCCAGAATTCGCACTTCTTGAACTTGGCATACAGTTGCTTGTCCCGTAAGGTGCTCAGAACTATTCTCAGGTGTTCTTCATGCTCCTCTTTCGTCCTTGAGTAGATTAGGATGTCGTCTATGAAGACGATGACAAACCTATCTAGATAGGTTTTGAACACCCGGTTCATTAAGTCCATAAAAGCTGCGGGCGCATTAGTTAGCCCGAATGGCATCACTAGGAACTCGTAATGGCCATAACGGGTACTAAAGGCCGTCTTCGGCACATCTTCCTTCCGGATCCTCAATTGATGATAGCCCGACCTTAAATCGATGGAGGAAACCGTTGCACCTTGCAGTTGGTCGAACAGATCGTCTATCCTAGGGAGTGGGTACTTATTCTTGATTGCCAACTTATTCAACTCCCGGTAGTCTATGCATAACCGCATGGATCCATCCTTCTTCTTCACGAATAGCACCGGCGCTCCCCAGGGAGAGAAACTCGGCTGTATGAACTCCTTCTGCATGAGTTCGTCGAGTTGATCCTTTAACTCCTTCATTTCTGTCGGCACTAGCCGATATGGGGTTTTGGATACTGGTGCCGCTCCAGGTACCAGATCTATAGCAAACTCTATTTCCCTTTCGGGTGGTAGTCCCGGTAACTCCTCGGGAAATACGTCGGCGAAGTCCTTGACTATCGGCACTTCCTCGAATTTCGGGGAGGCGTTCTCTTCCGATTTGATAGCGAATACAAGATAGGCTTCGCACCCTGATCTGATCAGTCGTTGGGCTTTCAACGCTGATATCCTAGAGATCATGGTCCCTTTACTAGTCCCTACAAACGTAAGGGGTTCATCCCCGTCCGTATTGAGCGTGACTATCTTGCGGTGGCAGTCTATGACAGCTCCGTACTTCGATAGCCAATCCATTCCAAGGATCACCTCATAATCATTCATGGGAATAATTATGAGGTCTATGGGCAGTTCCTTATCCCCGATTACTATTGGGCAATCCCTTAGAACGTGGTTAGTTTGGGTGGGATTCCCGTTCGGAACTGTTACCCTAAACTCGCACTCAGCTCGGTGAGGCGTTACTCCTACCCTCTTGGCATACTTAGTAGAGGCGAACGAGTGTGTCGCTCCTGAGTCGACTAGAATGCATGTGGGGGTTTCATAGACGAGGAGGGTACCTGTTACCACGGCCGGGTTATTTTTCGCTTCCTCGGAGGTTATAGTGTAGACCCGGGCTGGTACCCTTGGTGGTGCTGCTTGGTTTCCCGCTTGGCTCCCGGATCCCCCTTCCGGACATGCCCTCAGGTAATGGCCTGTCTTGCCACATTTGAAGCAGACAGCATTCTGGGAGTTGCAGACTCCCGGGTGTCTCCGTGCGCACATCGGGCATACGGGTAGATCCAGCTGGGGTCTACCCTGGTTGGGATTGAACTGTGGAGGTGGTCCAGGTCGATTCTGGAGTCCCTGTTTCCCTTCCTTGGAAATCAATTGCCGCTTCGGATTGCCCCCGCTCCCTTGCGGCCCTTGTACAAATTTGCGCTTTGCTTCTTGGGCGCGAGCAATCCTGGCCTCTGCCTGCTCCGCCACAAGCGCTCTCTCAGCCACTTGTGCATTCGTGGCCCCTTGTACTCCCGCCATGCTTACATCCCGATACAGCTCGGGCTTCAATCCTTCCATGAACCGCTCGACCTTGAGCGCGTCCGTGCTAACCATATGAGCAGCAAACCTTGAAAGCTGCTCGAACTTCCTGATGTACTCCGCCACTGTCATTGCCCCTTGGCGGAGGTTGATGAACTCATTCATCCGCTGGGCTCTCACGGGGGCGGTGTAGTACTTTCCTCTGAAAATCTCCTTAAACCGATCCCAGCTCATCGTTAGTGGGTTTTCGATGGCTGAGACGGTGTCCCACCAGTGTCCGGCGCTCCCCCTCAGCAGGTAGGCAGCGCACATGACCTTCTCCGCCTCAGGGGTGCGGCTGTGCTGGAACATGTTTTCCAGCGTCCTCAACCAATCCTCGGCGGATGTGGGGTCTACAGCATCCTCGAACAGTGGAGGATCAAGCTTTCTGAACCTCTCCCCGATCATCTCAATTCCTTCCGGTGGGGGAGGTAAGCCAGCTGATTGTCCAGCAGCATTTTTCTGTTGGATCAGCTGCTGGATTTGGGCCGACTGCTGTCGAATCAACTCCGTAAGTTGCAGGATGGTAGCATCCCGACTGTCGGTGGGGTTATTAGGGTCCCTACCCTGATCTGATTCCCTACTTCCTTCTCCCCTAAGTCTTACCATTCTCAACCTATCCTGACAATTTCCTAAGGCCAATAAATCAAACCATGATTCACATAACATGGTACTTACAAGCAAGGCCGCTTCCGCGCTTTTGAGTGTATGTGTATGGACAGTCTGCAGGACCTGTGACCGAAGCTCTGATACCACTCTGTCGGGACCCGTCGTCCGCCCTCGTACTCCGTTCTAATCTTAAGTATCCAATGCTTTGTTATCGCGCAAAAGCGTAAAAATGCGAATAAAATTTTTACTTTTAAAACTACGTACGGAAGTCTTATACACATGTCAAAAGAATGTTCGCAAATCGTTCTACAATTCATCGTAGTCATGTCTATACAGAAGACAAGTGTGTGTGTGTGTGTGTGTGTGTGTCTGTGTGTGTGTGTGCAGCCAAAAGCTTCCTATGCGCCTGGCCTTCACAGGTCGTCATCCATACACACACTCCCACCTCAAAAGCAGCCGGATAGCTTCAAAAGATCGGCATCGCATAAAAGTCGGATCACACACCGTGATCGTCGGTACCTACAACACGTAACATAAACGATGAGCCACCGAGGCTCAGTAAGCAGAAATTATGCATGTATGCACGTGTCCTAACGAACGACAATCCACGCCGTCGTTTTCTAACGCTCATACTCTTTTTCTTATACTTGTACTCTTTTCCTCATACTCTTACTTCATACGGGCCCTCGGCTTTCAGTCCCACTATGCGCCATCTTATAGAGATCTCAAGTGTGGAGGTTCACACACTAGAAGGTCACCCGAAGGAATCTTCCCTTACTCAGGTGGCCTCCACGCGAGCGCTTCTCACTGGTAGCCAACACCGAGGCCACTGACCACGGAGGTCACCCGAAGGAATCTTCCCTCCTGGTAGTGCTTTACACGCTAGAAGGTCACCCGAAGGAATCTTCCCTTACTCAGCGTGTGCCCCGGGCCGCATCCTCCAGGTTGCATCTCCCGCATACGGGGTATTCCCCCAGCCTCTTATACAGGCCTTATAGCTTCATTCGCCTTACTGGCTGCATAGGGGCAGCCGTGACTCTTCAGCGAGTCGACACAGATGCCAATATCGGCGAGTATACATCGCACAGCGGCGATCTTATGCACGCTCTTACCTCGCGCCTTATACACTACGCATGCGTGCAAATGCTCGTGCTATGCTCGTAAAAATATGCAGATCATGCTATCATGCATAAAATTAAATATTGTTGCAACGTACACATTTCGTACAAAATACACGAGCACATAATTCACATAATTTGGACGCAGGCAGGTTACGTGTCGTAGTTGAATTTCTACTTACATGTCGTCCGTGCTATGCTAATTCACTGCTTCGGGAAATTCCTACCGTTCGACCTTTAGACATAAACATCATCGTATCAGTATTATGCCTTTATTTATTACTTAAGACGAACTAGATTATTTTTACTATATTAATGTGCTAGATTTATTGGGTTCGCCAGCTTCGAGTCTAAGCCAAGTCCATGCCTAGCCAATTTCTAAATTAGTATTAAATTCTAACCTAAGGAGCTCGGCGAAATATCTAAGTGTTGTTCGATCCGTTCGATTTGTGAAGCTTGAAATCGCCCGATTTCGTGAAGTTGCGGGTAGCTCATTTCGTCCGATTTAGGTTTTTGCATGGAGTCGCCCGATCTCTTGCATTTGTGGGATTTCGACATGATTTCGGCATGTTTCTAAGGTGGATCTCGACATCATATAAGGGTTCGACATCTTATTACTATACGAAGGCTCGACATTGATTAAGCAAGACACGAGCTTCAACATGGATCTCGATATAAATTGTAAGGTAGGATCTCGAGCTAGTTGTCGACATTCTAATCTAAATGTCGAGTGATATGTTAGACTTATAAACAAGGATATCGGGTCTAGTTATGGAATTTCGGCATTGTGGTTAAATCTCGGGTTGCATGGTTAATTAGGTCTCGACATTCAGGAGTAAATCTCGACATTTGTATGTGTAAGAATTCGGCATTTGGGCTATTTAAGGATATCGACATTGATATCGAGATTGATCTCGATATTTGTACAATAGGAATCTCGATATAATGGATGTAAAGATCTCGACATGGATTAAAAATAGATCTCGAGATGTGTGTACAAGGTTTAAGAACCTCGACATATGTTCTGAAATAGATCTCGAGTTGTAGGTTAAATTAAGTCCCGACATTATATATATAAGATTTCGAGTTTATCCTTAACAAAGATTTCGATATGGAGTTCAGATATGCATATCGACATTCCTTATCTCAAGCTTCGATATTTAAACTATACAAGGATCTCGAGCTTGTTGGTGAAATAAGATCTCGATATTTATTATTTGTTGATCTCGACATGTTTCTTACTTTTCGAAAGAAATCTCGGCATGGTTTGAGATGGCTCGATATTCTACTAACAGGATTTTCGACATTCTTAAATCCCTATGAATCTCACGACATTATTCCTACACAACCACTCGTGACTTCGAGGTTTCTTAATCTGAACAGCTTATATCACCACTCAATAAACCTTCTGAACTTTGATTGAGCTTTTCTCAAGCTACTTACTTCTTCATAACTTGAGTTCTTAACTCGCTCAATCATCCCTCAAAATTATCTCAGGTTAAGGTTATAAGTCTTAGGAACAAGTCAGTGTGTTCAATGCCTAATTAACTCAAAGAAATCCTCAATGTGATTTAATTTAATATTTCTACTAAGGCAACTCGAAATAACTTAGGGGGATGATTTCACTTACTCGAATCCTTGGCTAATTTTGAGGGTGTTGTTTGGAGCTTCTTCGATTTTCTCCCTTCTTCCTCCTTTAATTTTCGTTGGTTTCTCTCCTAGTAAGTTTATGAAGTTAATAAAAAAAATTTAGATTAAATATCTTGAGGTGAGCATGGTGATGGGACTCTAATGGCGTGGGATCTCCTTGTTTTGAGGAAGCTTTGTCCCCTAAATGGATTTCAAAAAGGGGTTGAGCCCAAATTTAATAATTCATGGCCCAAGAGAATCCTAGCCCAACTCCCATCTGTTTTCTCTTTTACTGTTATTATCATTGTCATGTCCTTCATTAGCATTATTTTCGAAAATCACTCACATAATTTAGGGGTCGTCATAAGTACATATTTATCGGCACGTAATTGCACGTAATTCTCATAACAACATGAGCATGAAATTCATAAAATCGCATAAACATATAACACGTAGGCTAATTAGCACGAAACTACTTAGGTCATATACATAATTTATTGGCCGACCTAATTTGCGGGTCTCGGGCCCTACAGGCGGCGCCGGCAGTGGCAGCACGGTTCCAGCCGGGACTCCACGCCGGTGGCCTTCTCCGCCATGGCTCCCCAGCGTGTTTTGATGGCTGAGCGATTTGAGTCGCGGCAGCTATTCTAGGGCTTCATGCTCAAATCCTTAACGGGCATTTTAATGGGCTTGGCCTGTCGCCCAATTTTCGTTCCTTTATAAAATTATGTAATATTCAACGTGCTCGTTATGAATGTGATTTAAGGCGCACTTGCGGGTTTAGGAATTTGGTTTCCGGGTCATTTGTTAAGGGTTACGTCCCCCGGGTTGTATTTGTTTCATACGGGTTGTTCGGGGACTTATGATCCCCCCGTGTTGTAATTTACCGTTTTATTAGATTAGACTTAAATACGAAGACGAGGTCCCATTTGATGGAAGGAAACCCCCCGGCGGTGACAAGGTGGTGGACGTTCGGTGACTTTGAGGTTTGACGACTTCAAGACCCGTGCGACGACCCGATATCTTTTGAAGACGCACGTAATAGGGATAGGCTAGATATAACCCGCTGGTGTTGTCTTGTAGTTTATTTTCCTATGGTCAATTTACTACCTACGTGCGTGTTGGTTTTTGAAATGATATGCATGTTTTATGTGCTCTTATGTGAGATGGTTTATTCTCCCGTTTGATAAATACTAAGTGGGTAAAGGAATTAGATTCCTGTCTTCTATCATGCTTGAGATGTCTAGCATTGGGGAGTTTTGCGATTTGTTCCGAGTAAGTTGGCGTCGTATATCCCGCCCCAGTGTTAGCGTCTCGGGAGCGTCTTGGACACCGCTCGTCATACCAGTCCGCCCCCACGAAGCGTATGGCAGCAAGGGGCGGTACATTCTGTGCGATTTGAGCATAAGTTGATAGGTCAAACTTAGGCAGTTAAACCCAATAAGCAGGGTTAGCCGTGAGGGTCAATGACTTAGACTAAGATAGTTGAAACTCTTATTGGATAAGTTCGCGTTCGACGTGACTTCGATAAGATTAGATGAGCCAAATATTGCGTTAAAGGTTGAGGCGAGTCTAGTCGAGTCGGGGACATCAACTCCACTATGAAACTTTCAACGAGGTTTCCGAAACTCTTCTCGGGAGTATAGTTTTCGAGAAAAATAGTTGGAGGCAAGCGAAATGAAAAGTCCTTGTTTGCGCTTGATGAATGATAAGATAAACCTAATTAGATCTTTATTTTCTCCAGCTTTACGTTTCATTCTATTTACTGCGATGACGAACATAATTACTATGCTGCTTGAGAGAAATTGTTTGGTGGGACCAAACTACATGGACTGGCTCCGTAACCTAAGGATAGTCCTAGGTATGGAGTCGCTGACTTATGTCCTCGATTCCCCCGTACCGCAAGTCCCAGGGACTGATGCGAGTGACGAAGACCGGGCTGCGTATGCCAAATGGCAGATAGACGAACCAAAGCTCAAGGGCTATATACTTCTTTCCATGAGCAATGAGTTGCAGCGCACTCACTCGGAAATGGAAGTGGGTGCCATTTTGCTTCATTTGAAGGAGCTTTTGGCGAACATTCCAGGAGTGCTCGCTATTCCCTGACAGAGCAACTATTTCATTGCAAAATGGCTGAGGGTAGTGACGTCGGAGCGCATGTGCTCAAGATGATCGATTGGATCGAAAGACTCGAGGCACTGGACTTTATCATGGATAACGAACTTCAGAACGATCTTATACTTCAGTCGCTCCCACCTTCCTTCAATTCGTTCAACGTGAACTTTAATCTGAACAAGGCCGAGATGACATTGACTGGGTTAATGAACCAGTTGTCGGCAGCGCAGACTCAGATGAAGAAGGGAAAGGAAAGAAAGTTGTTCTTGTCGCGAATACTAAGACTCGAGGGTCGAGTACAAAGAAAAAGTCGGACAAACCCACTAAGCCCAAAGGACGAATTTTGAAAGGCAAGGCCAAGAAGAACTTGTTCAAATGCGCCAAGCCGACGGACAAGTGCCTTCACTGCAATGAGCTTGGCCATTGGAAGCGCGATTGCCCGAAGCTAGCTGCCTCAGGTAAAGAACTTTACGTTTTGGAAACAAATTGTTCTATGACAATATATTCCGCTTCATGGATCTTAGACTCGGGAGCTAGTGCTCACATCTGTGTTTCGAACCAGGGTCTGGAACGAAGTAGGAAGCTGGCGGATCGAGAGATCATGATCAACGTAGGAAGTGGACATAGTATACCGGCGACCCACATTGGATCAAGAACTCTCATTTTATCTACTAGACATAGTTTACTGCTTTCCGATTGTTTGGTATTGCCCAAGGGGCTTAAGAATATTGTTTCTATTCTCGTTTTGAGCGGAAACGGTTATGAGTTCCGTTTTAGTAATAATATATGCAATATTTATTTTGGAAATAATTGCGTCGGAAGTGCAAGTTTACTGAATGGGTTGTATTACCTAAATATCGAAGATAAAATAAAAACTGTTAATACATTCACCAACAACCGAAAATTGGAGTCGAACTCAAGCTGTGGCATCTTCGACTCGGTCACGCTGGAGAACAGAAGATACTTGAGTTGGAGAAAACTGGCGTTATAAAGCTGCTTGGATCTGATCCCTGTCCAACTTGTGAATTTTGTATCCTTGGAAAGATGACCAAGTCGCCCTTCACAGGGACTTTCACGAGAGCCGCAGAACTTCTCAGTTTGGTCCACACGGATGTTTTTTACGGATCGTTCGGGGTAGCGGCCCGCGGTAACTTCCATTATTTTGTTACCTTCACTGATGATCACTCTCGCTTTGGCAAGGTGTATCTCATGAAGAATAAGTCTGATACTTTTGAATTGTTCAAAGAGTACAAGGCTTTGGTGGAAAATCAGACTGGAAAGAGCATTAAAGCCGTTCGATCAGATCGAGGCGGCGAGTACATGAGCCTCGAGTTTGACGAGTTCTTGAAAGAGAACGGGATAATTTCACAGATGACACCGCCCGGAACACCGCAGTTGAACGGTGTGTCCGAGCACAGAAATCGAACTCTGTTGGATAAGGTTCGATCTATGCTACGCTATACAGACCTGCCCATATCGTTGTGGGGTCATGCCCTGTTGACAGCGGCACACATTCTGAATAGATGTCCTACAAAGTCTGTCAATCGTATTTCGTATCAGATATGGACAGGACGAAAACCGAGCTTGAATCACATTAGAATTTGGGGTTGCCCCGCGTTTGTGAAAAAGCTCAAGATAGATAACTGGAATCGAAGGCTGTGAAAGGACGTTTTGTCGGGTATCCAGAGGATTCCATAGGATACCAGTTTTACTTCCACGACGATTAGAGAATCGTTGTAGCCCTTCACGCTCACTTTCTCGAAGAAGATTTCGTTCGAGATGGTGGAGCGGGTCGCGAAGTAACTCTTGGAGAGTATTCAGAAGCGCTTTCACAAACTCCAGTGTCGGATGACACCGTAGAGCAGTCCGAGACGCAACCTGACTTGCACAGGTCGGGTAGAGTATCTCGCCAGCCGGAGAGATACGGGATGGTCCACATTGAGCACGAGGTTGCTGCGATGGAAGGGCACGTCGGCGACGATCGACCTATGACCAGGCAATCAGGGATAAAGATTCGGAGAAATGACTTATAGCTACGCAAACCGAAATGGATTCTATGTATGAAAACCAAGTCTGGACTATAGTAGACCTCCCAGATGGTTACAAACCCATGGGTGTAAATGGATCTACAAGAGAAAGATAGGATCTGACGGATTGGTTGATACATACAAAGCTAGGCTTGTGGCGAAAGGGTACAGTCAAAAAGAGGGCATTGACTATGAGGAGACCTTTTCGCCTGTTATTATGATGAAGTCCACTCGAACATTGTTTGCGATAGCTGCGCACTATGACTATGAGATCTGGCAGATGGATGTGAAAACTGCGTTCCTAAATGGATACTCAATGAGGAATTATCTATGGAGCAGCCCAAGGGTTTTACATCGCAAGGAGATGCTCATAAGGTGTGCAAACTGAACAAGTCCATTTATGGACTGAAACAAGCCTCCAGAAGCTGGAATCTTCGGTTCGATGGAGTGGTCAAGGGCAATGGATTCTTAAAGAACGAAGACGAACCTTGCGTCTACAACAAAAGCAGTGGGAGCAAAATATCTTTCTCATATTGTACGTGGACGACATTCTTTTGATAGGATATGATATTGGAATGCTCTCGATGGTGAAAGCTTGGCTTTCGACCGAATTCTACATGAAAGACTTGGGAGAAGCTACCTACATCTTGGGGATTCTCCTTTATAGAGATCGAGCGAATCGTATGTTAGGACTCTCCCAGGCCCTTTACTTAGAGAAGGTTGTAATACCCGTAAATTTTAAAACGGGATTTTGATGTAATTAGATATATAGTTAAATGAAATCTATTTAATATGTCTTTTAAGTATTAGTTGTGTAAGAATCATTTTGAAAATTGGGCCACAAATCTTAAGAAATATTATGGGGATAAATTCATTTGGGCTATAGGAAATTTAATATTAGTCTAAGGCCAATAAATTAATAGGCTATAACTTAACATCTAAATGAGTCCCAAAGTGTTCTTATATGACGTTAATATGGGATTATGTTGTAATTAGTGTACAATTATTTTCAGAATAGGAAACAGGATGACGAAAGTTAAAGTTGCGCAATCAGCATTATTGATTTGGGCTATACATAGTTAAATAAACTTTCGAAATAAAACCCAAATAGCTAAAGTGATTACTTAGGCTTAAGTAAAGAAAACGTCACCACCTTCTAGTCCCATCATTACTAATTTCAAAGCTCTAATACTTATCCAAGAGATAGATATATATATATTATATATATAATACATGAGAATGCTTAATAAGAAGGACTTTCGACAACAAATGAACATTGAATAGGAAGATTCAGCAATAGGAGATTTTTTACCATTTCCAAAACCGGAAACAGGTATGCATAAGTTATCATGATTAGATTAATTCAATAGATACTCGATATGTATTAGTATGTACACGTTAACACATGTTCTTATGATTAGCCCATAGGAGCTCGAATGTTTAGAAAACCCTAAAGCATGAAATTTGTTTAGGCTTGCGAGTATTTATGTGGAATTAATAATTTTGGGCGTAAGAAGGACGACAAAAGCCTAGCTTGGGAACATCGATTTATACTAAGTACTTTGGTTAAACTATATTCGGATAGGATATATGCTATGTTTGAAAGATTGATGAAATAAGAACTAGAATTATGAATAAGAAGGCTGCTTGAAGTAGTTTCGAAGATTTCAATGCAAAGAAAACCCTAACTGTTCGAGTTTAACCATTACTATGTGAGTTATATGATGAAATAGGAGTGCTAGTGATCTTCGTTGACATAAAATATTAATAATTGTTGATTTTAGGAATACTCTTTTCTGGAATTAATATGATTTTTGAAGATGAACTCAATAAAATATGAATTCGGCTCTTAAGAATTTTGAAGGTTTAGCTTGAATATCGAAACATAGCTGATAGAATTCAAAGTTATTAGTTTCGACATTTGTAAGATGTCGACATATACAATGGTATCGATATTTATAAGACTCAATAGTTGAGGACCTCGACATTTGTAAGACTCAAGAATGCGATAATAATAATGAAAGTCTCGACATTTATTTCTAACAAAAATCTCGACATGTTAGGATATTTCAAAGATGTCGATATAAGAAGTAGGTTCGATATTTTGTATGTCTCGACATTTTATTCGAGCTCGACATTTTTTGGTATGTCCGACATTTGTATTATATCGACATTCTGTAGACTTCGACATACATGTTCCGGCATTAGATCTCGACATTTTTATAAGAAGATGTCTCGACATTTTAGTTTCGACATTTATCCTTTGCTCAATTATGTGCCTCGACATTTTACAATGCTGTCGACTTTTTCAAGGAATGATGAACTCGACATTTTTATGGTCTCGATATTTATAAGCACTTCGACATTTTTACAATGGTTTTATCGAGATGTTTTCTATAGTAATAATCTCGACATTTCAAGGGGTCTCGACTTCTTTAGGGTCTCGATAATTTTTAGGATGTTAATGTGGTTTGGATATCTTTAGGAATTTATTATTTTAGGTTTCAATAATTTTGGATTTTCGAGAATTAGCACATATACTAATAATATTTATTTATTTAGAGGTTCGACATTTACGGATTCCACCAGATCTCTTGACTGACAATAGCGGGAGGGCAGGTAGGTGGATTATCCATCTACGATACGTAAACACAAATGTGAATTTATGTATTTCCATGAGACTCTGTGATTTAAGTGATTTATGTGATTTACGTGTTTTACGTATGTTTTATGTGACATCACGTTTCATGTGTATCACGTATATGCATGACATCGCACGACATGGTGAGGTAATGACCACATTAGTGGTGACACCTTAAGACTTAAGGTGTCGATTGAGCGGGTAGTGTGTGCCGATTTTGGCAGTCAGACTCGTAGCGGAGTTGAGTTGGACTCGCTGGGCACCTGACGGGAGACAGACGTGAGCGATCTGTCTACTCGGGCGCGTGAGCGACCCGAGGTGCAAACCGTCGGATGAGTTGTGTAGCGAAGGGGCGACCTGATAGGAGACGTTGACGTGATCGATCAGCGCACTATCGGCGTGGGCACCGCTAGTCTGGCGTTAGCGACCAGACGATATATTTTATTTTATTGCGCGCGAGGTGCCGAGTCCAGCCTAGGGCCCTGATATTGAGATACGATAGAAATGTAAGGACGAGCGTGCATTATATCATGTTGCGAGAACTGGGAACTGGGAATGAGTGCACGCTGCATTGCATTTTATTCACCTACTGGGCAATTTGCTCAGTGTTTACGTGTTGTAGGTACCGAGTCTGACGCTGACACGCGTCAAGACTGAGGCGGCTGGTGGCGGTGCTCCACGGACTTTTGAGGGCGGGGCGGTACATGGATGAAGACCTGTGGAGCGGCGATAGGATTTTAACCTTTTGACATTTTGGGGCTTCGGCCCATTGTACAGATACTATTATGTAAAATAATATTTTGTTGTATTATAATATCTTTTAGGAAAAAGTTTTAATTAGACGGGCCTTCCGCGGCTTACGTTGCGGAAATCCGCCAATAATCCTAATTAGAAAAGTAGGGTCGCCACAGGTGGTATCAGAGCTCTGGCTTTAGATTCTGCAGACTGTCCATGTACTGCCGCTCAAAAGCCTGGAGAACCAGCCTGGCCTGTAAGTTCAATATTTGATTTCATTATTACGTGTTATTGATATGTGCTCTGTGTGAATAATTGTAGAAATAGATAAAAATGCCGAAAGGACGTCGAGATGTAGGCAGTTCTAGTCGTAGGGCGGGTCTGAATCTCCACCAAATGACGACCGCTCTACTATACATCAATTGACCGATCTGATCCGACGACAGTCGGATCAAATCAATGACTTGATCCATCACCGGAGCTCGTCGGAACATTCCCCGCAGCCTGATCGAGTGGAACTAATCGGGGAACGATTTCGAAAGCTAAACCCCCCAATATTTACTGAAGCTACCAATCCTGCGGTGGCTGAAGATTGGATAGCAATAGAGGATATGTTCATCTACAGTCGAGTGCCTGACAACGAAAAAGTCCTTTGTGCCGTTTCCCTTTTCCGAGAAAATGCGCGTTATTGGTGGAACACCGTAAAGGTGTTAGAGAGCCCAATGACAATGACTTGGGAAAGGTTTAGGGAGCTCTTCTTCAATAAATACTTTACGGCGCACGATCAAGAACAAAGGATGTACGAGTTCATGAGCTTGAAGCAAGGGAGCATGCCGGTGGCGGAGTACATCCGTCGATTTGAGGAATTATCCCGATTTGCTCCGCAGTTAGTGGCGACTAATTCGCTGAAAGTGACCAGATTCATTAAGGGACTTAAACCCGAAATCTATCGGGATTTAAGTATTGCGGGTGCACGCCAATTAGAGTTTATGCAAGTGACGGAACGTGCTCTAATCGCGGAACAAGCAGAGTCGGTCGTGGTAGAAGCCCAGGAAGCGAAAAGAGGAGAGAGGCCCAACAAGGAAGCGGAGGAGATAAGAAACGCCAATTCTTCGGCAAGGGTCCAATACCCAATGGAACCGTCAGGGCCAACAAAACTGGCGGCCGAGACCATGCAAGGACCGATCAATATTCCCAACCGACCTCAAAATGTTGCGCCCCAGTGTCGACAATGCGGGCGTTACCATTTCGGGGCGCTGCTTCGGAGCAAGGCAGGTTCCGCAGTGCTTCCGGTGCGGAAAGGTCGGTCACTTTGCTAGAGCTTGTACGGAAATTTACCCCTAGTACGGAACCCTGCCCAACCGCCAATTCGACCTCCACCTGTTCCCGCGAGAGTTTTTACTTTGACAAATGAGGAGGCCGAGGCGAATCCTTCTGTTGTGACGGGTACGTTAACTATCTATAACGTGCCCACTTCTGTGCTTATTGATTCTGGAGCCACACATTCGTTTGTGTCGGCTAAGTACGTGGCGAAGGTAGGAATATCCCCTACCTCATCCGAATGCAACTATGTAGTTACTCTACCTCATGGGGATCCGACGCATACCAACCAAATACTGCGAGGATGCGTCGTAAGTATTGAGGGTAGGAACTTGAGCGTCGACCTGATTGTAATCCCGATGAACGACTATGATGTCATCTTCGGAATGGATTGGCTTTCAAGATATGGAGCCATCATAGATTGTAACAAAAAGGTCGTTAAATTCCAGCTGCCTGAAGAAGAAACATTCACTTTTTCGGGTAAAGCGAATAAGAATAGTATTCCACGAATATCAGCTCTAAAGGCTCAACGACTCTTGAGGTCAGGTTGTGAGTCCTATCTCGTGTATGCGGTGAAGGCAGAGGAGTTACCTCAGCCTGAACTGAAAGACGTACCGATAGTTAACGAATATGCCGATGTATTTCCCGATGATCTCCGGGGTTACCCCCTGATCGAGAAATACAGTTCACGATTGATTGATGCCGGGGTCTGCCCCCAATCTCTAAAACTCCATATCGCCTAGCGCCTAATGAATTGAAGGAATTGAAAGAACAACTGGATGATTTACTGCAAAAAGGGTTTATCCAACCCAGTTTTTCACCGTGGGGAGCACCAGTCTTATTTGTACGAAAGAAGGATGGGTCGATGCGACTATGTATCGACTATAGAGAATTGAACAAGATCACGATCAAGAATAAATATCCGTTGCCGAGGATCGATGATCTGTTTGACCAACTACAAGGTGCTACGGTATTCTCGAAAATTGACCTCCGTTCGGGATACCATCAGTTGAAGATCAGGAAGGCAGATGTTCCTAAAACTGCGTTCAGTACGAGGTACGGCCATTACGAGTTTCTGGTCATGCCTTTTGGACTGACAAATGCTCCAGCTGCTTTTATGGACCTGATGAACCGAGTCTTTAAAGACTACCTCGATCGGTTCGTTATCGTCTTTATCGACGATATTTTGATCTATTCTAAAACAAGAAATGAACACGAGAGCCATTACGAATCGTCTTAGGAATCCTGCGAGAGAAACAACTCTACGCCAAATTCAAGAAATGCGAATTTTGGCTTGAGCAAGTAGCCTTCTTGGACACGTGATTTCTGGGAATGGAATCTCTGTGGACCCGAGTAAGATCGAAGCTGTGAAACAACTGGCCACGACCTACTACTCCTACCGAGTCCGAAGTTTCCTTGGACTTGCGGGATACTACCGCAAGTTTATAGCTGACTTCTCTAGCATCGCCTCAACACTGACGAACTTGACCAGAAAGAACGTGCCTTTCAAGTGGTCTGAAGCGTGCGAACAAAGCTTTCAGGAATGAAGAAGCGACTCACTTCTGCCCCCATTCTAACAATACCATCGGGAACTGGAGGATTCTCAGTCTACAGTGACGCTTCGAAGAATGGACTGGGATGTGTATTGATGCAGAACGGCAAGGTAATCGCGTATGCCTCCAGACAACTAAAGAATACGAAAAGAATTACCCAACCCATGACTTAGAACTTGCAGCAGTGGTCTTCGCTTTAAAAATTTGGAGACATTATCTCTACGGAGAGAAATGTGAGATCTTCACAGACCATAAGAGTTTGAAGTATTTCTTCACCAAAAGAACTGAATATGCGACAGCGAAGATGGCTAGAACTCGTAAAAGACTACGATTGCGTCATCAGCTATCATCCGGGTAAGGCAAACGTAGTCGCAGATGCGCTAAGTCGAAAAGCGGTGAATGCAGAGTTACATCAGCTTGGAATAGAGGTAGTTAATTTGGGCGAAGTTGAGGCAAGACTAGCAGCGCTAACTCTCCAACCTACGCTACTAGAACAGATCAAGAAGACGCAAAGAAGAAGACGAACTCTACCTAAAAATGAAGGAGGCACTACCCGAAGATTTTAACATCCGAGAGGATGGAGTTTTGCTATACAAGAACCGTTTTTACGTACCTAACAACGAGGAGTTACGACGAACGATAATGGCAGAGGCGCACGCAACAACGTACTCAGTACACCCTGGCGCGACAAAAGATGTACCAAGACTTGCGAGTAACATACTGGTGGCCAGGAATGAAGAAAGACATCGCAGCGTTTGTAAACCGATGTACGACGTGCCAGCTGATCAAAGCGGAACACCAGCGACCAGCTGGAACTTTACAACCTTTACCTATTCCTGAATGGAAATGGGATCACATCACTATGGACTTCGTCGTTGGTTTACCTAAGACGACGAAAGGCCATGACGCTATCTGGGTGGTGGTAGACCGCCTGACGAAATCAGCTCATTTCCTTCCTATCAACTATACTTACTCCATGGAACGCTACGCTGAATTGTATATTCAGGAAATTGTTCGACTCCATGGAATCCCAATTTCTATCGTCTCGGATCGAGATTCGAGATTTCTATCCAATTTCTGGCAGAGCCTGCAGAAAGCAATGGGTACCAAGCTCTCGTTCAGTACTGCTTATCATCCCCAGACCGATGGGCAGTCTGAACGAACGATTCAGACTCTCGAGGATATGCTACGGGCATGTGTGCTCGATTTCAAAGGAAACTGGAGCAAGTATTTGCCGCTCATAGAATTTTCATACAACAACAGTTTTCATGCTACCATCGGAATGGCGCCATACGAGGCTTTATATGGACGTAAGTGCCGTTCTCCAATCCATTGGGACGAAATCGGCGAACGAGCCCTATTAGGACCAGATATGATTCGAGAAATGACAGAAGCTGTCACAAAAATTCGAGAAAGGATGCGAACTGCTCAGAGTCGACAGAAGAGTTATGCTGATCATCGACGACGACCTTTGGAATTTACGGAAGATGACCAAGTATTTTTGAAGATCTCCCCGATGAAAGGCGTGAAACGCTTCGGACGAAAAGGCAAACTAAGTCCAAGATACATAGGCCCGTTCAAAATAGTCAAACGAGTCGGCGAGGTCGCGTATCAGTTAGAATTGCCGACTTCCCTGTCACAAGTTCACGATGTATTTCACGTATCGACATTACGAAAATACGTCGCGGAACCGAGTCACGTCATTCAGAACGAGCTTCTTTATCAACAACTCAAGCCTGACTTGAGTTACGAAGAGAAGCCCGTAGAGATTTTGATGTACGAGTCGAAACGACTACGGAATAAGACTATTCCGCTAGTTAAAGTTCTGTGGCGGAATCAATCAGTTGAGGAAGCCACGTGGGAGCGTGAGGACGATATGAGAGTTCGTTATCCCGAATTATTCCAGTCGGCGTAATTTCGGGGACGAAATTCTTTTAAGGGGAGGAGGATGTAATACCCGTAAATTTTAAAACGGGATTTTGATGTAATTAGATATATAGTTAAATGAAATCTATTTAATATGTCGTTTAAGTATTAGTTGTGTAAGAATCATTTTGAAAATTGGGCCACAAATCTTAAGAAATATTATGGGGATAAATTCATTTGGCTATAGGAAATTTAATATTAGTTCTAAGGCCCAATAAATTAATAGGCTATAACTTAACATCTAAATGAGTCCAAAGTGTTCTTAATATGACGTTAATATGGGATTATGTTGTAATTAGTTGTACAATTATTTTCAGAATAGGAAACAGGATGACGAAAGTTAAAGTTGCGCAACAGCATTATTGATTTGGGCTATACATAGTTAAATAAACTTTCGAAATAAAACCCAAATAGCTAAAAGTGATACTTAGGCTTAAGGTAAGAAAACGTCACCACCTTCTAGTCCCATCATTACTAATTTCAAAGCTCTAATACTTATCCAAGAGATATATATATATATATATATATATATACATGAGAATGCTTAATAAGAAGGACTTTCGACAACAAATGAACATTGAATAGGAAGAATTCAGCAACTAGGAGATTTTTACCATTTCCAAAACGGAAACAGGTATGCATAAGTTTTCATGATTAAGATTAATTCAATAGATACTCGATATGTATTAGTATGTACACGTTAACACATGTTCTTATGATTAGCCATAGGAGCTCGAATGTTTAGAAAACCCTAAAGCATGAAATTTGTTTAGGCTTGCGAGTATTTATGTGGAATTAATAATTTGGGGCGTAAGAAGGACGACAAAAGCCTAGCTTGGGAACATCGATTATACTAAGTACTTTGGTTAAACTATATTCGGATAGGATATATGCTATGTCTTGAAAGATTGATGAAATAAGAACTAGAATTATGAATAAGAAGGCTGCTTGAAGTAGTTTCGAAGATTTCAATGCAAAGAAAAACCCTAACTGTTCGAGTTTAACCATTACTATGTGAGTTTCTATGATGAAATAGGAGTGCTAGTGATCTTCGGTACATAAAATATTAATAATTGTTTGATTTTAGGAATACTCTTTTCTGGAATTAATATGATTTTTGAAGATGAACTCAATAAATATAGAATTCGGCTCTTAAGAATTTTGAAGGTTTAGCTTGAATATCGAAATCCATAGCTGATAGAATTCAAAGTTTATTAGTTTCGACATTTGTAAGATGTCGACATATACAATGGTAATCGATATTTATAAGACTCAATAGTTGAGGACCTCGACATTTGTAAGACTCAAGAATGCGATAATAATAATGAAAGTCTCGACATTTATTTCTAACAAAAATCTCGACATGTTAGGAATATTTCAAAGATGTCGATATAAGAAGTAGGTTTCGATATTTTGTATGTCTCGACATTTTATTCGAGCTCGACATTTTTTGGTATGTCTCGACATTTGTATTATATCGACATTCTGTAGACTTCGACATACATGTTCCGGCATTAGATCTCGACATTTTTATAAGAAGATGTCTCGACATTTTAGTTTCGACATTTATCCTTTGCTCAATTATGTGCCTCGACATTTTACAATGCTGTCGACTTTTCAAGGAATGATGAACTCGACATTTTTATGGTCTCGATATTTTATAAGCACTTCGACATTTTTACAATGGTTTTATCGAGATGTTTTCTATAGTAATTAATCTCGACATTTCAAGGGTCTCGACTTCTTTAGGGTCTCGATATTTTTAGGATGTTAATGTGGTTTGGATATCTTTAGAATATTATTATTTTTAGGTTTCAATAATTTTAGGATTTTCGAGAATTAGCACATATACTAATAATATTTATTTATTTAGAGGTTCGACATTTACGGATTCCACCAGATCTCTTGACTGACATAGCGGGAGGGCAGGTAGGTGGATTATCCATCTACGATACGTAAACACAAATGTGAATTTATGTATTTCCATGAGACTCTGTGATTTAAGTGATTTATGTGATTTACGTGTTTTACGTATGTTTTATGTGACATCACGTTTCATGTGTATCACGTATATGCATGACATCGCACGACATGGTGAGGGATAATGACCACATTAGTGGTGACACCTTAAGACTTAAGGTGTCGATTGAGCGGGGTAGTGTGTGCCGATTTTGGCAGTCAGACTCGTAGCGGAGTTGAGGTTGGACTCGCTGGGCACCTGACGGGAGACAGACGTGAGCGATCTGTCTACTCGGGCGTGAGCGACCCGAGGTGCAAACCGTCGGATGAGTTGTGTAGCGGAAGGGGCGACCTGATAGGAGGACGTTGACGTGATCGATCAGCGCACTATCGGCGTGGGCACCGCTAGTCTGGCGTTAGCGACCAGACGATATATTTTATTTTATTGCGCGCGAGGTGCCGAGTCCAGCCTAGGGCCCTGATATTGAGATACGATAGAAATGTAAGGACGAGCGTGCATTATATCATGTTGCGAGAACTGGGAACTGGGAATGAGTGCACGCTGCATTGCATTTTATTCACCTACTGGGCAATTTGCTCAGTGTTTACGTGTTGTAGGTATACGAGTCTGACGCTGACACGCGTCAAGACTGAGGCGGCTGGTGGCGGTGCTCCACGGACTTTTGAGGGCGGGGCGGTACATGGATGAAGACCTGTGGAGCGGCGATAGGATTTTAACCTTTTGACATTTTGGGGCTTCGGCCCATTGTACAGATACTATTATGTAAAATAATATTTTGTTGTATTATAATATCTTTAGGAAAAAGTTTTAATTAGACGGGCCTTCCGCGGCTTACGTTGCGGAAATCCGCCAATAATCCTAATTAGAAAAGTAGGGTCGCCACAAAGGTCCTGAAGCGTTATAATATGGACAACTCTAAGAAAGGGTTCCGGCCTATGCGGCATGGGATTCACCTTTCCAAGGCCCTCAAAGTGAGTTGGAGCGGAAAGAATGAATGGAATCCCCTATGCATCCGCGGTGGGTAGCTTGATGTACACGATGCTTTGCACGCGACCTGACACCCGATGGTGGTCCTCAACAATTATTTCCTCGTCCACAATGTCGTCGTCCTCAGGTCTGCCCATGTCGATACCTTGCCTCGGCACCATGTGCGGGCGGCCTAGGCACCATGGGCGGCACGCTTCGGCACCATGGGCGGGCGGCCTAGGCACAGCGCTTGGCGTACGCTGTGAGCGTAGTCAGTCGGTTTCAGGCTGACCCTGGTAAGGAACATTGGACAGCAGTCAAGACTATCCTCAATTACCTCAGACGGACTAAGGATATGATGCTGGTCTACGGTAATGAAGAATTGGAAGTGGAAGGGTATACGGATTCGGATTTCCAGTCTAATGTGGACGACCGAAAATCCACTTCAAGATTCGTCTTTACTCTCAACGTGGAGCGGTGTCTTGGAAAAGTTCCAAACAGAGCACTACTGCAGATTCCACCTGCGAAGCAGAGTATATGGGGCCTAAGAGGCAGCGAAGGAAGGTGTTTGGATGAGAAAGTTCTTGGAAGAACTTGGTGTCGTTCCTGTAGCAGATAGGCCATTGCAGTTGTGGTGTGACAATACTGGCCCTATTGATCAGGCAAAAGAAACGAGGTCTCGCAGCAGGTCCAAACATATAGAAAGAAAGTACCACGTGTTACGTGGATTCGTTGAGAATGGCTACGTAGCCGTGCAGAAGATTGCGACCGCAAAAAACGTTGTCGGGTTCACCAAGCCTCTATCACAGGCAGTGCTGGCTAGACATCTTGAAAAGATGGGTATTAGATATTGCAGCGCATGGCATTGAGTGCAAGTGGGAGATTGTTAGTTTGTAACACGCATTTGAATCCTGAAATACTCATATGCTTATGCCCTCGAATGCTATA
Source organism: Craterostigma plantagineum (assembly GCA_027422505.1). Lineage (NCBI taxonomy): Eukaryota > Viridiplantae > Streptophyta > Magnoliopsida > Lamiales > Linderniaceae > Craterostigma > Craterostigma plantagineum. The sequence goes on along the minus strand of JAPQWV010001495.1, from coordinate 26,524 downwards.
CGAGGATTAGAATGTATAGGGCATTAGCTTATTTATCATTCGACCTTTTATGTAATAAGATATTTTTTGTGTGTTTATTGAAAGACGTTGTTCATTTATTGGATATAAGAGTACTTTACTAAGCATCCGGTAAAGCAATAAATGAGCAAATCCAAATGTGTCGAGTTGAGTCACTGTTCTCGATGAGTATGAGAGAGGAAGGCACCAGTGGACTCTTAACCTCGAGCATTAGAAGTCCGCAAGCCTTACGCTCCAGTTGGTGCTGGATAACCGATTACGGCTTATTTGTCGATGACCAATCGAGTGCCGATACCCCCTTGGAAGCGGAGGTCATGACTTGTGATGCGAGTCGAATCAAGGGATTGAATCGTTTCATGGACACTACTCACGGGTCGTACGGTCGAACATGGCTTATTACTCAAGTAGTGTCAATGACCAACGACAACACTATAGTAGTCTACGTGAACCTTAGACCGAAAGGGGCTTGGTGGAGTTGACTTCGAAGTCTCGACTGTCACTGGTTCCCCTCGCCCCAATTTGCTGTTGCATGGGTCAGCGGGCCAGATGCGGTCTTGATGACGATTTGTGATTGCCGGGCTTAGACCGCCGAGTATGGATTCACAGTCTCGCAAGTAATCGAGATAAGTGTCATATGAGGACAGCGACGGGAAATTACGAAATCCTTAGCCAAGGTATTGACTAACTCATGTTAGACATGGAGGGTAGTTTGGTAATTGCCTCGTCCCTGTTTTATCATAGAATCGAGTATAGTGAGTTTGACATAGATCATGGCTCTCACTCGATTGGGACACAGCTGAATGGTTTATACGTAGAACTATAATCTATAGTAAGGTTCTCGAATAGAGACTGGATCGAAATTCGCACTCGAATCGGGTTACGGTCAGGTACTGCGGGATTGGCTAGGTAACTACCGGACTCTTGGATTCCTCCCTTGCCGATTGAGTCGAACCTAGAGAGTCGGGCTTAAAAAGGATCATCAAAGTGTACTAATAAGGAGAGAAAGCGTTTGGGCCTTAACGGGCCTTGGGCCGTTGGGCCGCGCCTTAGTGGTCCTCGGGCCGTTTGATGGACCGAAGTCGGACTTCGTATGAAAATAACTTTGAGCTTGGGCTTGGCCAAGTGGTTAAAAGGCTTGAGGGTAAAATGGAATTGGACCCTAAGCTAATTTTCGAATTATGCCTTGGGAATTAATTTCGAAAATTAAATATAAATATTGAAATAATATATTTGGAATATTATTTATTTTAACGTGAAAATTTCGAAATTAATCTTGGATTAAGTTTCGAATTTTATACCATATTTACATATACTTAGTTTGACTTAGTATTTAAGTTAGTTGTCTAATTATGGTAAGTATCCTTATATGAATTTTGAATTAAATAAGGGAGAGAAAGATATGGCAAAATCTCTCCACTTAAGGAGCAAAATTGAAAACCATATCTTTGAGATATCTTAGGGATTTCCAAATATATCATAGTATAATTAGGGCAGCCCTATTTCGTAATTTGGAGTGTAAATTTCGTCCATAACAAAGGCACAAAATACACACCGAAAAAAACACTTTTCTCCCACGCGACGGCTCGATTCTCTCTAGCCATCTTTAGAGAACTGATTCTGTGGTACACTGCGAGGTCGGCGTGACGATCTAGTGCCATCCACCACCATCGACGAAGTCGTGAAGAAAAGGACGAGGAGCTGCCACTCGCTTCAACTGGAAATTCTCTACGGGTTTGACCTGCCCTATTACATGTCTATGTGTTACTATTCTGATCCGAGCAACGAGGGCAATAAGGGAACCCGGAAAAATTTTGTTCCGCACCGTACCCGGGGACGTGGCGTCTCCGGGACACACCGGGTAACCCAACAAATTTCTTACCCGATATGGCGACCCTCATTTTCTAATAAGATTAGTGGCGGATTTTCGCAACGTAAGTGCGGCACCCCGCCTTTACTACTTATTTTATTCCTAAATCGCATGACTGTCCTTTTTCTTTGGTGTAAGGTCCCGTATATATATGAATGAAGAATGTACATAATGAGTGGGGGATCTACTCCGCACATCCCACCAGTAACAGGCTACTCAGCACATGCATTCAATCAACTAGCCGCTATCAACTAGCAACCAAACTACCAAGCCACTCACCACAACCTACGAATGGCAGCACGCTGAAGCTCATACTTAGAGGACGTACCACTACCTCATGGTAACCAGGGCAAGTACACATCCCGCGAGTCTATCAGGAGGTGATCCCTCCACGCCATCGTCTGTTCCGTGCCTGCCAGATGTGATAGACCAGGGAAGCCAACACATGACGTGATGCAGCATGAAGTAAATGCTTCCCCCTCCAACGAGCCGATGCCCACCTAAGACCCGTACGCCAATCCCGAAATGACCAGAGCCATCTAATACTCCGTCGAAGCAATCGGATGCACTGTCTTGAGAATGCACAATCAAAGAAGAGGTGCTGTGCCGTCTCATAATGCAGCTTATCACAAAGAATACAAGCTGGCATGCCCGCCCTCTGAGACACCCACGACTTGTCCCTCGCTGCCAATCGCTCCTGGATCACCAGCCATAGGATAAATTCGTGCCTTGGAACCCTCAGCGGACCCCCAAAAAGAACCGCCCAATGCATAGGCGACCGTCTGTATCGAAGCACCTCTTTGGCCATATAAGCCTTATGTTCCCATCCACAGCCCCAATCCACACTATAGCATCTCGATTACCCAGTCTCCTTAGCCGACCCTTGCCCTGGCCAGTGCCATCCTTGCGCTTCGATAACCACACTCAAACATGAGTTAGACGGCAACCCCATCGCAATGGGGCAACGTAGAAAGCGCTCCAACAATGGTGTATGCAGTAGCCAAGGATCCTTCCATAGCCAAAAGGTGAACCCATCCCCAATCCGAAACGTGACCAGAGGTCGGATCAATGGACGTAGCTGCAATAACTTTCTCCAGCTCCAAGAGGCATTCGATGAGATAGGAGGATCCTAGATCGAACTCGAGTGTAGTCGCGTCCCATAGAGCCATGTTACCCAAATCGTGTACGGCGTCCTACGAAGCACACTCCACAGTAGCTTCAGTAGGAGCGCCTTATTATCCGCCGCATGACCTGAGACCCATTCCACCCTCAGACACTAGCAAGCACAGTACCTTCCATGCAACCTTCGCAGATGCTCCCCCTATAGAAATTTCTGAAAATGCGTCTCCAAAGCCCGGACCACACCCTTATGCAACAAAAATACCTCCGACCAATACATATGAAGGGAATGAAGAACCGATTTAGCCAGCTGAAGGTGACCTGCATACGATAACGACCGGTTAAGCCATGATCCAAGGCGCTGGTCCACCCGTTGTATCAGCACTGCACAATCTCCAATCGACAGGCGATAAGAGGAACACCCAAGTAGCACACAGGAAGGTGTCCCACGCGATGACCCATAAGAGACTGAAATTGTCACGTCGATCCTTCAGCACGCCGTGAGAGGTAAATCTCACTCTTGTCAGGGTTCAGATATAATCCTAACAGAGTCGCGAAACTCCCTAGGGCAGCCCTCAGTACTCCAATCGAGACGGTATCTGCATGGGTGAAGAGCAGGAAATCATCAGCGAAAGCTAGTGAGGCCAGGCACATGGACTCGCACCTCCAGTCATATCTGAACCGGGCTCCTCAGAGATTTACAAGGAAAGCAGCCCCTGGAGGACCTCCATTACCAGCGTGAAAAGTTACGGAGAGATGGGGTCGCCTTCGAATTCCCCTCTTCCCCGCAAAGAATCCTACCGCCTGTCCATTCAGGTTCAGGGAAAAAGCCGGTGTCGTCAAGCACGTGCGTAGCCAACCAATGTACGTGGATGAAAACCTGTGGCCTCTAAGACTGCCAGTAAGAAGCTCCACTCAACCTTATCATAAGCCTTGGCTAGGTCCACCTTAAACATTGCCCTCGGTGGCCGACCCTTAGAGTTATAGCCTAGGCAAAGCTATTGCGCCAAGAGGACGTTGTCACTAATCCTCCGTCCAGGGATAAGCGCCGTCTATGTCGTATGTACAAAGCCTGGAAGGTAAGGCTTAAGTCGGTTGGCAAGAATCTTAGAAATCACTTTATAGAGGACATTGCAGCACGTTAAGGGTCGAAAATCCGTCGCTCGGTGCGGTCACTTCTTAGGGATTAGCGTGATGATAGTGTTGTTGAGTCCCTTAGGTAATTTGCCTGTAACAAAGAACTCCTGGACAGCCCTAACAACATCGGCACCAATAATCCCCCACGTCGCCCTGAAGAAAGCCACCATATACCCATCAGGTCCAGGAGCTTTCTCATCCCCCATAGAGAAAAGCACCTCATGAACCTCCTTAGCATCCACTGGTCGAATCATAAATAGTGCAACCGCTGGGGAAAGCGTACGCGTAATAGCCCTTTGAACGTCATCAGCAGAGACTGGGGTCGCATGGGCAGACTGACCCAATAGGTTCTAATAAAATCCAAGAAGTTCGCCCTCCACCTGGTCGGGGTCTCCAAAATGATTCCACCAGCATTTTCAAGCGATATTATGCGATTAGTGGCCCGTCGCATGGCCACTAATCCTTCAGCCAAGCCAGTTTGGCACGTTGCGACAGAGTCGTATGTTCCATAGCCACCGCCTTGGCATATAGCGATCGACATATCCGCTCGAAATCGTAAAAGAGGCTCTCCTGTGGATAGCGTAAAGAAAAATCCTGAGCGATGTCCAGGAAGCACGCCAATTCCTTGAGACTGCCCAAGACCTGATGGCCCAATACCCCTTGGAGGAGCAGCTTTTGCTTCTGGAGAAGAGATGTCAGCTCTTGTATACCAAAGCTCTTGAATTTGAGCATACGACTCTTATTCAACGGGCGAATGTGGCTTGGCTTAAGGATGGGGACCAGTGTACATCGTTTTTCTTCAAGAAGGTGGCCACGCACGAGTGGGGAATCGTATCTTCTACCTTGAGGACGAAGCTGGTAACACGTTAGAAGGGAGTGAACGGGTATAGGCGAAACTCGTTCGATTCTATACGGTTCTCCTCAGCAAATCCATTCGGACATCACCGATACCCGCCTCTGATATTGCGCCCTACCTCACCAGGACCCTTGGCACGACTGATGCTGATGCGATGATCCATCCGGTTACAGACGTGGAAATCAAACGTGCGCTCTTTTCCATAGGAGACAACAAGTCTTTTTTTTTGGAAGTGTTCACTAAACGAAAGAAACAGGAGTACATGATACAGCGTGCATGATACCGCTCATGACACACCAAATGGTAATGTTCAACGACCAGACAACACATCGAGAGCCAAAATCCCAGACAACCTACAGGTCCCACAAGACCACAGCCAACAGAAATACGAATAAAGGCGAGGTAGGAGTCAACAACCACAACCATCTACAAGTTCCTGGCACCAGATGTAGTACCAGCAGGGCAAACGGTCGACGTGCAGGAAAGCGCAAAAGCACAGCAAATGAAGCAATGCCAGGGTTGTTCATCGCGCGGAAAAGAGGGTGGGAGCCGCAGAAGGCATCCGCAAACTGGTCGGTAAAGGCCCGAGGGCAACTCCTGAATCTTTCCGCCACGAGGAGCGAGAACCACAAATCAAGGCCATCCCAAACCGATGAACAAGCACGGCCCCGACCAGCCAGAGAGGGTCAACAGCCCCAACCCAACCTGCAACGCAAAGGAAACCAAAGGAAGGGGAAGAAGGGAAAACCCGAAAATAGAAAGAGAAGAAGAGAGAGATATAGGAGGCGAAGGAAAGGAAAGATATTCTACCTAGTTCATTCACGCTGTATGCCAGGTTTGCCTCATAGCTGTAGTTTGCAAGTTATATTTATGAGGGAGAGTAGAAACGCGAACGTTAAGGAGCGTTTCCACATTAGCAACAATTCTCTCGGGTGGTCTGCGTATCCCTTCATGCCATCTTCTATTGCGTTCAGACCAAACGTCTGGCCCGGATGGCTACTCATCAGCCTTCTACAAGAGCGCCTGGAGCGTTATAGGCACGGATATATCGTATGCCATCAAGGAATGATTTAGGACGGGATACCTTCTGGGGGAGCTGAACTCGACCCAAATCACCCTCATACCCAAGGGAGATAACCCGCGCATGGCAAAGGACTTCAGACTGATTTCTTGTTGCAACGTCCTATATATGATAAAATCGAAGATCATTGCGAATAGGCTTCGGGGCTACCTGGGAAACCTTGTCCACATAACTCAGACGACTTTTATTCCTGGTCGATGAATCTCAGACAATATCCTCTTAGCTCAGGAGATTTGCCATGGGTACACTAGCGTCGGACTGCCTGAACGGGTGGCTTTCAAAGTTGACCTCGCAAAGGCTTACGACAAATTTGAATGGGACTTCATCCTTGCTACGCTTAAGGCTTTCAACTTCCACCCTAAGTTTGTGGGTTGGATCCGCGCATGCCTTACAACGATGCACTTTTCCATCAACCTTAATGGTAAACCGGAGGGGTTCTTCAAAGGTAGGCGTGGCCTTCGACAAGGCGACCCCATATCACCTTATCTCTTTGTGCTGGTGATGGAAGTTCTCCATGTGATTATTGCGGAACATGTTCGGTTGGGCAGCGGCTTTCGATATCATTGGAGATGTGAGCCTACGTCGCTGTTCATGTTAAGGTTTGCAGATGAACTCCTCCTATTCTCCCATGCGGACGTCGCCTCTGTAAGCATCTTTCAGGCCATCCTTGAACTTTTTAGTTCTCTATCTGGACTACGGGCGAATATCAATAAGAGTGAGATGTTTATCTCTAAGAGGGCTGATCGACTCAAGGGGCACTTCAGGCCATAATGGGCTTCCCCATTGGCTCCCTGTCCGTGCGCTACCTGGGTGTGCGATTGATCACGTCGTGATTGACTCTGGCTGACTGTGCTCCGCTCATTCGCTCTATAGACCGACCACTTGGCTCATGGACCAACCAGTCACTATCGTACGCTGGGAGGGTTCAGCTCATCAGATAAGTTCTCCAGGGTTTGCACACTTATTGGACTGGCGTCTTCCTTCTCCCCAAGGGTATCATTCTTAGCATTGAGATGCAACTCAGGAAGTTCTGTGGCGGGGTTCTAGCGCGAAGGTTGCGTGGGCTGATGTATGCATCTCACGAGAGGAGGGGGCTTAGGACTACGATCCATCGAGCGGGCCCATGGTCAAGGACCTCCCTTTGACTCGAGGCTGAGTGCAGTCATCGATGACTTGGGGTGGCATTGGCCGGGACAGACGACGGTGGAGTACATGGAAATCGCCATCCTTCTTCCCCATATGCAACCGGGTGAGATGGATGTGATACGATGGATTGCTTTGACTAATGGCGTGCTCTCTACCCACTCTGCGAGGGAAAGCTTACGACTAAAACTTCCTCGAGTCCCATGGTCCACTTTATTTGGAGGCCCGCTCTCGGTCCCCCGTCACGAATTCGTGCTGTGGATGGCGATTAGGGACAGATTGGCGACAAGGGACAAACCCTGGGTTGCTGTGCCGGCAGGAACATCTGTGTGCCTTTTGTGCGATGCCCAAGTTGCGGAGGCGACTCGCCACATCTTCTTTGAAAGCCCCTATTCCAGACATTGCCTACGGCTTATGCGAGTGAAATTACGTTTTGGCTGGCCACTGACGGATTGGTTCGAGAGGGATCAACTGCGCTGCGCAAAGATGGAGGGGAAAGCACCTTGCATGGATGGGTCCTCGTCACGTGCTTGCATTCACTTGTCTACCATATTGGGACGGAACGTAATAAGAGATGGCATGAGGGCCGGCGACGCCCACCTGGTCATATTGTTGTTGATATCGAGAACCTCTTCTGTGTACGACTCTCTACTCTGTCTGGGAAGCATCAGCTCCAGCTCTGCGCTCTACGCCATGTATGGCGTAATACTTGGCATTGCATGTAGTTCCTACTTTGACTTTGTTTGACTGTGTGTTCGTGCTTGTTTGACTTGAGCTTTGCGGCTCTTTGGTTACGCATGTTTGCGTCGTTTTGTTCACTGGTAGTCTGTTACCAGTTTGTGCAGTTCACTGCTGCTGAACATTTGTACCCCTTTTCTCTTTTATACTAGTGACCGTAGTCCAAAAAAGGAATTTCGTCCCTGGAATTACACCAACTGGAATAACTCGGGATAACGAATTCTCATATCATCCTCACGCTCCCAAATGGCTTCCTCAATTAATTGATTCCGCCACAAAACCTTAACTAACGGAATTGTTTTATTCCGGAGTCCTTTCGATTTCATACATCAAAACTTCTATGGGTTACTCCTTATAACTTAAGTCAGGCTTGAGCTGCTGATAGAGAAGCTCATCCAGGATCATGTGGCTTGGGTCCGCGACATATTTTCGTAGTGTCGATACGTGAAATACGTCGTGAACTTGCGATAAAGAAGCCTACACAGACAATTCTAACTGATACGCGACTTCGCCGACTCTCTTAATTATTCTGAATGGGCCTATGTATCTGGAACTTAGCTTGCCCTTCTTTCCAAAGCGCTTTACTCCTTTCATTGGGGAGATTTTTAGAAATACCCGATCGCCCTCCGTGAATTCTAAAGGACGTCGCCGGTGATCTGCGTAGCTCTTCTGCTGACCTTGAGCAGTTTGCATCCTTTCCCGTGTCACAGCTTCGGTCCTAGTAGCCTTCGTTCGCCGATTTCATCCCAATGGATTGGAGATCGGCACTTACACCCGTATAAAGCCTCATATGGCGCCATTCTGATTGTAGCATGGAAACTATTATTGTAAGAAAATTCGATCAGCGGCAAGTACTTGCTCCAATTTCCCTTGAAGTCTAGCACGCATGCTCGTAGCATATCCTCAAGGGTTTGGATTATTCGTTCAGACTCCCGTCAGTCTGAGGATGATATGCAGTACTGAACGAGAGTTTGGTTCCCATTGCTTTCTGTAAACTCTGCCAAAAGTTGGATAGAAATCTCGAATCTTGATCCGAGATAATAGAGGTTGGAATTCCATGGAGTCGAATTATTTCCTGAATATACAATTCAGCGATATGTTCCATTGAAAAAGTGGAACTAATTGGGAGGAAATGAGATGATTTAGTTAGGCGATCAACAACCACCCAAATAGCATCGTGGCCCTTCGTCGTCTTGGGTAAACCAACGAATAAATCCATCATGATATGATCCCATTTCCATTCAGGAATTGGTAATGGCTGTAGGGTTCCAGGTGGCGCTGGTGTTCAGCCTTGATCAGCTGGCAAGTCATACATCTATTTACGAATGCTGCTATGTCCTTCTTCATTTCTGGCCACCAGTACGTTATTCGTAAAGCTTGGTACATCTTCGTAGCGCCTGGATGTACGGAATATGTGGTTGCGTGTGCTTCCGTCATTATGGTTCGTCGTAGCCCTTCGTCATTAGGTACATACAGTCGGTTCTTAGATAGTAGGGTTCCATCCTCTCGTACCTTGAAATCCTCAAGTAGCGCATCTTTTACCTTCAAACAAAATTCATCCTCTTCTTGTGCTTTTCCGATCCATTCTAGCAACGTAGGCTGAAGGGTTAGTGTTCTAGTTTTCTCCCAACTTCGCCTAGTCGACTACTTCCACTCCAAGTTTGCTTAACTCTACATTCACAGCTTTGCGGCTTAACGCGTCTGCAACCAAATTTGCCTTGGGATGATAATTGATAACGCAGTCGTAGTCTTTTACTAGTTCTAGCCATCGTCGGTGCCTTTCAGTTTTTTCTGATTGAAGAAATACTTCAAACTCATATGGTCGGTGAAAATCTCACACCTTTCTCGGTAGAGTAATATCGCCATATCTTTAGCGTAAATACGACTGCTGCAAGCTCCAGGTCGTGGGTCAGATAGTTTTTCTCGTATTCTTTCAACTGTCTCGAAGCACAAGTGATAACCTTTCCATTCTGCATCAGTACACATCCTAAGCCGTTCTTCAAAGCATCATTGTATACTGAGAATCCTCCGGTTCCCGACGGTATTGTTCGTGAAAGCTTTGCTTGCACGCTTCTGTCCACTTGAAGGGCACGTTCTTTCTAGTCAAATTTGTCACAGTCGAAGCAATAATAGATAAATCAGCTATGAATTTGCGGTAGTATCCCGCGAGTTCGAGGAAACTCCGAACTTCCGTAAGAGTAGTGGGACGTGGCCTTCGATTTTGCTTGGGTCCACAGAGATTCCATTCCCAGAAATTACGTGTTCCAAGAAAGCTACTTGCTCGAGCCAAAATTCACATTTCTGGAATTTGGCGTAGAGCTGTTTCTCTCGCAGAATTCCTAAGACAGTTCGTAGATGGCTTTCGTGTTCGACTCTTGTCTTAGAATAGATCAGAATAGATGGGAAACCCCTCTTGGTTTGCTCGCTTTGGTGACCTGGTGTATCGTTGCGCGTTACCATCCACTTCTAACCACTCTCCGCTCTTGGAAGCTAATAATCCTTCGAGGGCTACGGGTGCCGTGTTCAAATTTGATAATTTCCTAACCAAGGATCCTAGATTCACGATGTTGATGGAAGACTCGTGGGAACATTCCCGTGGACGGCTGCCCCATGTTCGCCGTCGTGAAGAAACTTAAAGGAGTCAAACAAGTCATGAAGCGACTTCGTAGGGATAAAGGAAATCTGAACCACAACACTCTTGAGGCTAAGAGATTCCTTGACATCGTCCATGACGTGGCCATACATCATCCTATGGATCCGAACCTACTACTTCTCGAGAAACGTTGCCGATTTGCTTATCCCAGAGCGGTGGAAATGGAGCGCCTACTCAACGCGCCAAAGTGGCGTGGCTTAAGGATGGGGACCAGTGCACCTCTTTCTTCTTCAAGAAAGTGACCACGCATCGTGCTATTGATAAACGTATCGTAGTACGTTTATCATAGTATTTAATTGGCTCATAATAGAGTTTTCGTAGTCATTTTATGCACTTATTAACCCTATTTCTGCTTGTTTTGGTATTATGAGGCTTTAGGACAAGTTTCGGGCGGAAATGAGCGAAAACGAGGCAAAACGGCGCGAAAACGATGAAAACTGGTGAAGGTCACGGCCGTGACACATAGTGCACTTGGCTGTGACACTTGGCAGAGAGTTAGACTGAAGATGGTCACGGCCGTGACACATATTGCACCAGGCCGTGACCCATAGCAGCAGCAATATTAGAAAATTTATATCTCTCAATCTAGACCTCGGATTGAGAATCCCTTTGGTCAGAATGAAGATTGACAAGTCTTCTATCTATGGTTAAAATTTCAGGTCAATCGGACATCGTTTACCCATCCATCCGAGAGAAATACGAAACTGCCGCAAAGCTGTTGAGAGGGTCACGGCCGTGACGCTACTGCACCAGGCCGTGACGAGCGGCAGTAAGCTCAATTCTTGCCCAGAGAGTGTCACGGCCGTGACCTATCTTGTCCGAGGCCGTGACAGTGTCGAATTTCACTATAAAAAGCCCAAATTCGACCCAGAAAGGGGGGAACCGACCAGAGATCAACCCTAATCCCTCTAGAGACGAAAAATAGCACAAAAGAACACAGATTCGCGTCCCGGAGCGCAAGAGACGGATCATCGACGAAATCACGCCCAATTGAACGAAGAATGAAGAATCATCGACGCTTCCATCGCAGATCATCCGGATATCAAGAATATGAATTCTTCGCCTTTATTCCTTATTTCTTTCGTTGTTTTTCCGTCTATTATGCGTAGCTAATTCTCCTTTGTGTTTGGGATTAGATGAACGCTAGGATGTTTCGTAGTTAAGACTTATGATTATCGTGACTATGTGTTTGACTATTTATCGTTCTATGAAATTGTTTCGTTACTTTAATATGTCTATGTGTTAAAGTAGTCGTATGAAAAAACGTTTAGGGCGACAGCTAAACAACGTTTAGGCCGTTCGTAGAAGATAGGAATCGAGTATAGGGCGAAAGCAAATACTCGATCCTCGCCGTTAGTAATTACTGAATTTTAGATCCCCGCGAGCGTTTAGGGCGACAGCAAACTCGCGAGCGGGTAGGAAAATTACTGCGATCTAGTCAAAATCACGTAGGAACGATTTTAGTGTCTTAGCCGATAGCACCTAGCGGGATTCGAATCCCGAGCACATCTTTATTATCTGAAGCTTCGTATCCGTTTTAAGGTCTTTGAATCTCTAGTTGAGTTAGATATAATCTGTTAGGTTAAGTCATAAAACAATTTGCGTATTTTATTAGGCTAAATATCGAGTCGATAGGTCACTACTAGTACTTGATTTATTCCTTGTGTTCGATACTCGTCTACTCACTTTACTGCACTACACACGATAGGTCCACTGCCTATCACACGTCGGTGATAGTAATTAGGTATTCGTTTTAATTATTACTTGTCGCACTTTTCATTCACACACCACGTGTCGATCAAGTTTTTGGCGCCGTTGCCGGGGAATAAATTGATATTAGGAACACCGTAGTTCGGTAATTTAGCCATTTTATTTGAAGTTTTCCTTTTCTTTTCTTTATTACTGTTGGCGTTATTTGTTCTTCTAGTTATTGTTATTTTCGTTATTTCTTTTACGAGTCGATTTCTTTTAGTCCAGATACAGAAGTAGACATGGCAGACCATAGAGTACCCGTCCACGAGGAGGAGCCATCACTACAGGATCTCCTCAGGAATGACGCGCTAGGTAGTACTGAGTCGGCGATTGTCATCCCGCCGATCGAGAACAACAATTTCGAGCTGAAGCACTCTTGGCTTCAGATGATCTTCCAGACAGTCCAGTTTGAGGGCAATCCCGATGACGATCCCTACTCCCATCTGAAGGCTTTTCTGACGGTGACTGACAGCATCAAGATCAACGAGGTCAACCGGATTTTCTACTTAGAGAATAAAGCGGGGGACATCTTCGAGGGCGACACGCAAGTACGAGCCGAACTGTTACGCTACTACACGGAACTCCTCGGCCAATCTACCCGTACGACTCCCATTTCAGCTACTATGATAGCGCCTTTTCTAGAGAGAAAACTGGGATAGACGAGGCTACTATGATGATTCAACCTGTTAGTGACGACGAGATCAAGAAACACTCTTTTCTATGGGAGACAACAAATCCCCCGGTCCGGATGGGTTCTCGGCGGCCTTCTTCAAGCATGCTTGGGCCACGGTTGGGACTGATATTACTTATGCCATCAAGGAGTTTTTCAGAACGGGGTTCTTCCTAAAAGAACTTAACTCGACGCTTATTACGCTTATCCCCAAGAGCGACAACCCACGATTCGCCAACGATTTCAGACCTATATCGTGTTGCAATGTACTTTATAAAATCATCTCCAAGGTCATCGCTAATCGCTTGAAGGTCTACCTGGCCCGTCTTATTCACCCGATACAAACGGCTTTTATCCCCGGCCGGCGCATATTGGATAATATCCTCCTAGCATAAGATTTGCCACGGGTATAATAGCGTGGGTTACCGGAAGGAGTGGCCTTCAAGGTCGACATTGCTAAGGCCTATGACCGGGTTGAATGGGACTTCATTCTTGGAACGCTCGAAGCTCTCAACTTTCATCGTACTTTTTTGGGCTGGATTCGAGCTTGTCTTACGATTCCTTTTTACTCGGTCAACGTTAATGGCAGACCTGTAGTTTCTTCCAAGGGCGTCGTGGCCTCCGTCAGGGTGATCCTATTTCTCTTTACCTCTTCACGCTCGTGATGGAGGTCTTGCACGACAATTTGTTGCAATATTAGCTTCCGCTATCATTGGAAAAGACCACTAAACTATTTATGCTCTCCTTTGCGGACGATATTCGTCTTTTCTCCCATGTGGATACTGAGTCGGTGACCACCTTTAAAGGCTGCCTAGATCAATTCGCTACGCTATCCGGCCTGCAGCCTAACCTTCATAAAAGAGAGATGTTCATCTCCAAAAGAGCCAACCGCCTGAAGGACCAGCTCCACACTGTGATGGGGATACCACTCGGCTCTCTTCCTGTTCGTTACCTTGGGGTCCCTCTCATCACCTCGAGACTTAGTATTGCTGATTGCGCCCCCCCGGGTAGCAGCATTAATCGACGCTTGGGGTCTTGGACTAATCTCCACTTATCTTACGCGGGTAGGGTACAACTTATCAAGTCGGTCCTTTTTGGGTTACATACATACTGGGGGAGTGTCTTTCTCCTTCCCAAAGGTGTCATCAAGAGTATCGAGGCTAAACTTAAGGAATTCTTATGGAATGGCTCCTCTGCTAAAGTGGCTTGGGTCGATATCTGCCTACCAAAGCAAGAAGGCGGCTTTGGGATTAGGTGTATTGAAACAGATAACAAGGCCCTTTTATGTTTTTGGAAAGTGTCACTAATAGAGAAGGAAAAGACAGGAGTTACAGAGCAGCGTGCATGATATCGCTCATGACGCACCAAACGGTAATGTTCTACCGACCAGACAGCACCTAAGACCTGACAACCCACAAGGTCCCAACAAGACCAAGCTAAGGACAATACACGACAAAATCAATCAAGATCATGCTACGTAGGCGTCTAAAAACCACTTCCATCAACAGGTTCCTAGCACCAGATGAGGTACCAGCAGGGAAGCCAGGCATAGAGCCAAGAACATCGCCAAAGGCATAAGACCGAAGGCCGTATCATGAGGGTTAGGCTTCGGACGGGAAAGGGGAACATCCGCAAGGCTGGTCGGTGTGAGGCGTAATCATGCCACCTCCTACTTTTCCAAGGAGAGGGGGACCGGTGCCGAAAGCCACGACATGGTGGGCCATTCCACACGCAAGACTCAGCATAGCAACCCCAAACAAGCCAACGCAGCAAAGATGGAGACAGAGCGCCAGCCCAGGGGAGACCGCACGAGATTCAAAGGACAAGCACAACGCACTTCAAACCTGCAAGCAGAGAAAACAAGAGGAGAGCAAGCCGAGGGCAAAGAGGCAAAGACAGAAAGGAAGAGATCATGTAGTAAAACTCAATCTCCACATCCAAGCCGAAAGTTCCTCCGAACACCAAGGTCCGGGAACAACGATAGGTCCTACGAAGCCCCATAAATCCGTCCTACCAAGTGATGCACCAAATGCGTCGGAGAGGACTAACTTGGAGTTGGTATTTGGGCGTGATTGTGGATAAACGCAGGGAGAGGAGGGTTTCAACCTCAGCCGCAATCTGGTCCGGGGTGCGGCGGTGTCCGTCGTGCCATCTCCTATTGCGTTCCATCCAAAGGTGGTAGATCAACGAGGAGATGGCATGTCGCGGTCCCAACCTAGCGAGGTGCTGGCCCTTCCAACAGTTAGCTGCCCAAAGACTGCCCTCGAACCAGTCCGTTCTAGGCCAGCTGAACCGCAGCCTGTCACGCAAATACGAAGACAACGTCGCGTGAAAGTACACTCAAAAAAGAAATGTCTTATCGTTTCCTCCGTTTGGTTGTCACATAGACGGATGGACGTTCCCGCTGCAGCCACCACCCAAGCCTTATCGCGCGTGGCCAATTTATCTCTGATCGCCAACCAAAGGATGAATTTATGTCTTGTAATGGCAAGCGGTCCACCGAAAAGTGTACTCCAATGGACGATAGGTCTTTGCAGTCTCAGGTGTTCCCTAGCCGATCTGGTGGTGAATTGGCCATTTCCCGTAGCATTCCAGCGAACTCCGTCCTCTTCAGTTGGGATTGCCTATGGAAGAAGAGGAGAAAGTCAATATATTCAACAGTGGTTTGTCCCGGCCAGTTCCAATCCTCTTCGTTAATGACAGCGCTGAGTCTAGAATCGAGCGGCAGCCCCATGACCATGGGCCCAAATCTGTCAACCATCGGTTCATGGAAGAGCCATGGGTCGTTCCAAAGGAACGTGTTCGTCCCATTCCCAATGTGGAATTCAATCAGCGGGCGGATAAGATGACGAAGCTTTAAAAGTTTCCTTCAGCTCCAAGATGTTCGAGGATTAGGCCTTATAGACCATAAGGAAGTGTTACTTAATCTCGTGCGTCGGATCCATGTGGCCCAGATGGAGCTCTCGTCCCCACTAAGCAAGCTCCAGAGAAGGCGCATAATTAGAGCTTTGTTGTTCGTCTCAATCGATCTGATCCCCAGGCCGCCTTCCTTAATGGGTAAGCAGATGTCAGCCCGTGCCACTTTAGCAGTGGAGCCCTTCCAAAGGAAGGCCCTGAAGCGTGACTCAATAACACGGATGACACCTTTAGGGAGCAGGAACACTCCCGCCCAGTAAGTATGGAGCCCCATGAGCACAGATTTAATAAGCTGGACCCTCCCAGCGTAGTATAGTGTTTGGTGAGTCCACGAGCCTAAGCGTCGGTCAACGGCGGTAATTAGAGGGTGACGGTCAGCAATAGTCAAACGCGATGTAATCAATGGCACACGTAGGTAGCGCACTAGAAGTGACCTAGCTGAGAACCCCATAATAGAGTGCAGAGCTCCCGTCAGCCCATCGCCACGCTTGGAGATGTACATCTCACTCTTATTGGGGTTGGCTCGTAGGCCAGATAGAGTCGCGAACATATCAAGGCTTTCCTTGAAGACACGGACAGAACTCGCATCCGCATGAGAGAACAGGAGTAAGTCGTGAAGGAAAGCATGAACATATTAGTAGGTTCACACCGCCAATGGTACCTAAACCTCCCGCTATGCCGTATCCGATCCTCAATAATACCATGCAGGACTTCCATTACCAAAGTAAATAGGTAAGGGGAAATGGGGTCACCTTGTCGAAGGCCACGTCTGCATTTGAAGAAACCTTCAGGACGACCGTTGATACTAATGGAGAACGAAGTGGTCGTAAGGCAAGCACGAATCCATCCAATGAACTTAGGGTGGAAGTGGAGCACTTCAAGAGTCATCAAAAGGAAGTCCCACTCGACCATGTCATACGCCTTGGCCAGATCTACATTGAACGCCACTCTTTCAGGAAGCCCCATGCTGTAGTACCCGCGGCAAACTTCCTGGGCCAAAAGGATGTTGTCTGTGATACGACGCCCCGGGATCAAGGCCGTCTGGGTAGGATGGACAAGTTTCGCTAAGCAACCCCACAGCCGATTAGCTATCACCTTCGAGATGACCTTGTAGAGCACATTGCAACATGATATGGGCCTAAACTCCCTCGCTGCCCTTGGATTCTCGCACTTTGGGATAAGAGTAATAAGTGTCAAGTTCAGCTCGCCAAGAAGATGACCAGTCCGGAAGAATTCTTGTATTGCATGTGTAACATCCGTTCCAATGACGTCCCAAGCATGCTTATAGAACTTGGCCGAGTAGCCGTCCGGCCCAGCGGATTTATTATCACCAATGGAGAAGAGCGCTTTCCTAATCTCCGTCTCAATAACAGGCAGTACCATAGCTTCAGACTCATCAAGGTTAACGGTCCTGGCGAGGTACGGAGTCACCTCGGCAGGAGCAAGAGGGGTCACACGGCTAGAACGTCCAAGGATGTCAGTGTAGTAACGTAGTAGTTCAGCCCTGACTTGGTCTTCGCCCTCAATAGTGGTGCCAGCCTCATTATCAATAGAGAGTGTGCGTATGATAGCCCTTCGGATAGCTACCTTCTTGAAGAAGAATGTAGTACATTGATCGCCATCCTTCAACCAGCAACCTTCGCACGTTTGCCAAAGCAGAGTGTTCCATATCCACGGCTTTAGCATAAGCGTAAAGACATCTCTTCTCAAGGATAAGCGGCTGAGGCTCCATCGGATGGTTTATTAGTAGTTTTTGGGGAGCCTCGAGAAATTGCCGTGCTTCAATAACGTTGCGATTAAGGTCGCCCTTGTCACGCCGCAATTTCCTCATCTCCTGTTTTAGGATTTTGAGTCTCTTGACAACCCCGAACATTGGGTAACCAGCCTCTTTGCGCCTCCAAACCTCTTCCACTAATGGGATGAACCGGGGGTCTTGAGTGAGGAAGTTATCAAAACGTAAACTTGTACCCTTCGTCCTTGGTGGAGGTTCCACTTCCAAGATAAGAGGGGAGTGATCAGACGTGGCCGGCATGGTGCATCTATATGCCAACTCCCCAAACCTGGCCAGCGAAGCCGATTCCCGAGCATCCTATCCAGACATCTCCAAATCCCCAAATTACCACTTTGTTGGTTATACCAGGTGAAGAAAGAGCCTAGTCGTGGAAGGTTGACAAGGTCCGAAGAGATCAGGCATTCATTCATGTCTTGGCAGCCTCGCGTATTAGCTCCTCCTCTTGCTTCACTGCTATCAATAATTGCGTTGAAGTCTCCCATGACGAGCAACGAAACCGGCTCCCGAGTACGCGAAGTAGATGTAAGGTCAGCCCAAAGCCCACGTCGTTCTGCCCGGAGATTATGGCCATAGACAAATGTAGTGAAGAACTCCAGTTCCTCCTCAATGATACAAATTTTGCAATGTACCGTCTGATTGGTACATGCTTCAGTCGTGACTCCCACATATTGCGGGTCCCACCCGACCCATATGCATGCAGCTGGAAAAGTTTCAAATTGTGTTTTGTAATCATATCCCCCACCGCCCATCTGTGGTCTAACATGGATAGACCACGTGTATTCCAAATGGCGACATGTATCATGGAGACCCGCTGGGAAGGGCTGCTTAAGGACCCTCATTTCCGGTAGTCTCCCATTCCAATTCAGCAAGGATCGCAAACGGATGATGGTCTTCTTGCTCATGCATATTAGTCGGTGCTTTGCTTGTTGAACATCCGTCATTGGGCTGCCTATTCTTTGGTAACAGCGGTCGTGTGTTCTTTGGAACATACTGGATAGAGAGAACTCTTCGATTTGGGCTTCTTGGATCCGGCAGACGCGTCTACATAACACTTCGCTTTGGACTATTAAACCTTCGGCCCGCACTTCGTGGAGTTAGCGGAAGATCTTAAAGCTCCGTGACCACATTCGTCCACTTATCACCTTCAGCATTATGAATGGTACTTCTATCAGGTTGTGGACCGACCCCTGGCTCCTCCCAGGCCCCTTTGATCGGTACCCTCGAGGTCCTATGATGATGGGCCTTCCACATGATTCCATGCTCAGTGAAGTGATTTGTGAGGATGGCTGGTGGTGGCCTACCCGTACATCGACTGAATATCTTGACTTCGATCCTTTGCTTCCACATGTTAGACCTAATGAGGAGGATAGGATTATTTGGACTACTTCTCCGAACGGTATCTTCTCAACCCGCTCGGCTAGGGAGAGTATTCGTATGCGGCGGGCTAAGGTCCCTTGGTACACGCTCTTTTGCGGCCCACTTGCCATTCATAGACATGAAATCATCGTGTGGCTTGCTATAAGAAATAGATTGGCGACGAGGGATAGACCTTGGGTTGCGGCTAAGGCTGGTTGTTCTACCTGCCTGTTTGTGACACTCAAGAGGTTGAGACGACTAGGCACTTATTCTTCGACTGTCCCTTCTACAGACGCTGCCTACCACTTCTTTGTCGGAAACTGCGTATGGGCTGGCCGGTCGGGGACTGGTTCGCCGGCATCAGGTGGGCGGCTCAGCGCTTGAGGGGTAAACACTTAGCAAAATTGGGTCCGCAACACGCACTGACTTCGTTGGTATATCACCTATGGATGGAGCGTAACAAACGATGGCATGATGGGAGGCAACGCCAGCCAGGTCACATTATTGCTGATGTGGAAACGTTACTTTGCTTACGTCTCTCTACCATCCCCTCTAAGTATGTGTACTATGTTGTGCTCTTAAGCGGGTGTGGCGTATAGCTTGGTAGGTTGGGGTTCTTGCTTGCTTGCTTGGTTGTTGTTCTTTGTTCTCAGGTTTCGGATTGCTCACATGTTGGTGCTGTTGGGCTGTGCTGGGATGCGAATCACTTGGGGTCGTATCCCTTTTCTCTCTCTATTCCTTCTGTCCCTCTCTTGCCTTGTGCTTCGTTTCTCTCGTTGCTGTTTGTTTCGCAATTTTGGATTGCTGTGGTATGGGGACTTGGTGGGCTGCTTCTCCTGCCCGTGCTGCTGTGGGGCCTCACTTGGTGGTGCTGTTTCCTTTTCGGCGAAAAGAAACAGGAGTTGGGGTTATATCGCTGTTCTTCCCCGGCCTGACTTGCGGATGCACTTGCTGCGTTCTCCCCCACCCCCCCTTCCGCTGGAAATTCTCCGTTGTGAGTTCTTCTGCTGTGCGCTTGCGCCTTGCCTGCACGTCACCCGGGCGCCCTGCTGGCACTGCATCTGGCGCTAGGATCCTGTTGATTGTTTGTGGATTGTGACACCTAGGTTGCCTCTGTTCCTTT
Source organism: Craterostigma plantagineum (assembly GCA_027422505.1). Lineage (NCBI taxonomy): Eukaryota > Viridiplantae > Streptophyta > Magnoliopsida > Lamiales > Linderniaceae > Craterostigma > Craterostigma plantagineum. Next base: position 6,303 of record JAPQWV010001495.1, on the reverse strand, counting down.
GCAATTGCTTGGTTTTCGTTGTAATTGTCTGTTAGGCTTGGCTCTTGTTGGGACATTGTTGGTGTTTGGGCTGCGTGGGTTTTTGTCGATGTGTTGTCAGGTCGGTAGATTGTTACCGCTTGTTGCGTCGTGAGCGTTATCATGTACGCTACCCTGTACTCATGTTTCTTTTTTTATGTTAGTGAACGTTTCCTCAAAAAAAAAGACCAGAATATCGTCGATAAAAACGATGACAAAATGGTCGAGGTAGTCTTTAAAGACTCGGTTCATAAGATCCATGAATGCAGCTGGGGCACTAGTCAGTCCGAAAGGCATAACCAAAAGAAGAGGAGCACGGTACGGCCCGAGAACCAACAAGAAGAACTTCGCCTTAGATAATGTGGCGACCCTACTTCTCTAACTAGGATTAGTGGCGGATTTCCGCAACGTAAGCCGCGGAAGGCCCATCTAATTAAAACTTTTTCCTAAAATAATATATATTACGACAAATGTCGTCCACATAGTCAGTCTATACAAAGGCCGTAGCCCCAAAAATGACAAAATGGCAAAAAGCCTAACATCGCTCCACAGGTCGCATCCATGTACCGCCCCGCCCTCAAAAGTCCGTGGAGCACCGCCACCAGCCGCCTCAGTCTTGACGCGTATCGGCGTCAGACTCAGTACCTACAACACGTAAACACTGAGCAATTTGCCCAGTAGGTGAATAAAATGCATGTATGCAAGTGTGCACTCAATCCCAACCCCAATATCTCACATGCCATGCACACTCTTTCTTTTCACACAATCCTATCTTGTTTAACACAATATAGGGCCCATGGTTAGGCTCACGCGCAATAAATATCATGGGTGGTCACGTGATTCCACCCGTAATCAGCGGTAAGCTACGCCGGTAATGCACTGATCGATCACGTCAATGGCCACCTACCAGGTCGTCTCTTCCACAATAAATCATGGGCGATAAAGCCCGTATCCATATATTTATATAATCATCTGGCGTTTTGCACCTCGAACCGACCACATCCGAGTAGATAGATCGATCACGTCTGTCTCGGCAGGTAATCTGTGAGCCTAACAAGTCGTCATAATAATCTCAATCTACCCTACTTAACAATACCACAAATCATCACCGTCTCAATACGGTTGAAACCATCTCTCGCCCTCACGTGATATGCACGTGCCATGCATATATATGATGGTACATAAAAACGTGGTTTCGCATAAAACATATATAAATCATGTAAATCACGTAGGTAACAGAAATCATCGAATCACATAAAGCACATAAATCACATATGTGTTTACACATTGTAGATGGATGATCCACCTACCTGTCCTCCCACTATTGTCAAATAAGTCCGGTGTAGTCCCTATATATCGATCCTCTGAATATAATAAATATTCTCATATTAATATATTACTAAGTCATATAAATTTCGAAAATAATAGAATTATCAAAACCCTAAAATAATGAAAGCCCTAGAATTCCTAAAATGCTAAAATTTCTAATTATCGAAAACTATTATTTTCCAAAATATTTGTATGATATAATTATCACATCTCGAAATCTTTCTATAATATATGTCGAAATATTTATACAATGTGGAGAGCTTGTTGTTGAAAAGTAATATCGATACAATCTCGAGATTATATGTCAAACCCTTAAATATTTCGACATTTCAATTCTAGATATCTCGATGTTCACTCATTGCATAAATAGATATCGACATATGACATTTATGGATTTCGATATCTACACCAAGATAGTTCTCGACATTACACACTCAAATTTCGAGATGTGTGTTAACAATAAAATTTTAGGACTTAAAACAGTATATTAAAAATGTCAAGAAATTGTAACTTTAAGATGTCGAGATAACATGAAATGATTTCGAGGTAACATACCCAAGGTTTCGAGATTTGAATCCATATATGATTTAGGAATATGTTTCGACATTATAACTAATATTTCGACATTCTTGAATACTTATGAAGGTCTCGACATCATTCCTACACAACAATTATGATTTCGACATTTATCAAGATGGGAATCTTATTACTCGACATTCCTTATATCAAGCTTCGAAATTAATCTCAGAATAAGTCTCCACATTTTCTATCCTCATTCCAGACCTCGAGATCAATCCTACAAACTAATACAGTTTCGAGATTCCTAATCTGGAAAAAAAAATAGAAACCCTACCACCACATGACACACCTTACAGAATTTATCATAACTATCGATCCAAACCTATCCATTCTTATTCAACACTAAATAAGTAGGAAGCTAACTCAAATAAGCATTCCAGAAATTAGGGTTTTCTCTCAAATGAATCTTATATTCGAAATTCTCTCCTACAAGTTACATAAGATTGCACACATATATTATCATGCAAGTCATAATAAAATCTATGTATTATAAATGCGATTTCGACTACCTTACGATTCAAAGGTTTGAGTTGTTGAGAATTCCAACGTTGGCTGAACTCGTGTTAGAGCTATGGAATTTCTTCTTTTCCTTTTTCGTTTACTTGAGGTGTTTTGCTTATGGAATTTCTCCTAACTTATGTAAATTATCTAGGATATTTCTCTCAATAATTCTCAACCTATTTGATAAGTATGAAAGCTTGGAAATTTGTGCTTGAATTGACTAGCTAGTAGGTGACTAAGCTAATATTTTACCTCCTATATTAAGCAATTCTTATGTGTCCTTAAGTTATTAAATTTTATATGTATCCTGATTGGTTGAATATTATCTCATTAGACTCAACAATCGATTGATTTGATTCTTCAAAGATTGATCTCGACATTGTTAGACTCGACATTCTTAAATCCTCATTTCGACATTCATGCTAACTTCCGACATCAACTTAGAGTTCTTGAAATTCTTCTTTTAATTTCGCAGTATAAATTTCCTCTGCCAAGCTTTCTAATATCATCACATAAGTCAAAATTCGTAACGCACATAAGAATTATAAATCACATAGCATGAAATCATATAAACACATAAGTCATATAAGAACATGAAAACATGAAAGCGTCGTATCACCCAAAGTCCAACGAAATTTCTAATTTACTGTTAATTAAGTCGTAAATCCCGTAATCGAATTTTTACGGGTATTACAAATAATCTCTCAGCCTCGTAGAGAAACGGAGCTTCAGCTTGAGCAAGTGCAGAATAATACGAGAAAAATTAAAGGATGGAAAAGAATATGCCGATGAAAAGGACGGCGAAGAAAAGGAAGAACATCTTTAGTCCACGAAATATTTTCCTTCCCTCAAAACCAAAATACCATAATCCCTCAAAAGTCCCTTTGATTCCGAATCGACGGTCTCTCGCTCGGTGAAATGATTAAAAGCGCCTTGATAGCAGGTTAATTGATTAATTTTGCTTGTGTTGACAAGAGTGATATATCCACTATATAAATCCCATGATAAAAATAATTGAGCACTAGAGCGAACCTCGTGAGAGTTGTCGAAATGGATCACTCTATAAACTTAGGACTTTTGTTTGACGACATGACTTGGCGGCAAATTATTATTCTGTGTCATGTGAAATATTTGCCTGAAAATGATCGAAGTGACATAATCTGACCCCAAAATAAAACCAAAAAAATTAAAAAAAAATAATCGTATAGTATTGTTTCGAATCTTTACTTTTATTTTTCTTTGCATATTTTTCATGCATTTTTTCTTGTATTTTTGCATTTATTTTACTCGCAATGCATAAAAAATTTCGCACATTTTCAAATGCATTTGCACATGCATTGGCACAGACCTGTTTTAAAGCGAAATATTTCTTGCTTATATGGGTATGCAAATTTTAGTATGCATGCTTAGGGGTTCATGCATATATGCTGAAATGATCATATGCGTTACCACTCGTTGTGTCATGTGTGTTAAGTTCTCATACATATCTTGGTGAATATGTATATCTTTGCGAAATTGTTAAACACTATGGGCACTATTGGAGGGGGAGTCATGATTCTTAGTGGGCGAAAACATGAATTAAGGGGGAGAATGAAAAATTACTCTATTACTTTGAAATTACTCCGTTATACATTTCCAACGAGCATGAATTGAGGGGAGTATGAATTTAAAGGGGAGTAATTTTAACTGTTATAATTCATGTTTACGCTTTTAGAGTGTACTTTGGAATCATGAACTCTCCTTGAATCTTTTTAAACGACTAAATCCTCGGGGAGCTTTTAAGGATTTCAGGTGTGTGAAGTGGACGCTTTTTCAAGAAGATCTTCCTACCATCACTTCGAACTCTGCTCTCGAAGATTTAGCGAAAGAAAGAGACGGCCTACCTTCTTCTGGAACTAGAGACGCTTCTTCCAGGCCGAACCAGACAACTTACATTCGGAGAAGACGAATCTGGCGAAATAGAGAAGATGGCTAAATTAGAGCCCTCTCCTCTCCTCGACCGAACGACACGTGATTCAAGCATCATCAACTACCAAAGTTGCCAACCGTGACCACTGCATCAAGGACCGAAGTTGCCAACCGTGTCCACTGCATCAACGACCGAAGTTGCCAACCGTGTCCACCTCTCCAAACCTCACATCGGACTCCCCGATATCAACACAAGGTTGACCCAAATAGGGGGAGTTTCGTGTTTCGTGCGCTTTCAATGGGAGAGATGGAACGCGGACTTTTCAAAATCCGGCAAGAATACTCCGTACATCTTACGACATTTAGGAGAAGAACTTCAAAAGAAGATTCGAAGAAAATGCCGATGCCTAGAAGACGGGTGAGCTTGAAGATTTTCTAAAGAGGAGACTTCAAGGACTCGAGGACTCTTTCCATTGCAAGACGAAGACAACCCGCGGAATGTTGAAAATTGAATACAAAGGGGGAGATTGTCTTAGTCTTGTTATGCAAAAGTCTTGGGCTAAATTGGAATTGGAATTTTTAGAGAGAAAATTCACTTCCCTTGTGTGCTCTCAAAGTAACTTCTCTCTCAAGCGTCAAAGTAGGTAAATCTCAATCTCTAACTTCGAATTTCTTAGATTTACTATCCGATACTTTGTAATTCGATCTAGGTTGGATAAACGAGGACCTAACATTAACACAGGAGCCGTAACTAATTTTTCCTTTAGTTCTTTGAAACTTCTTTGACATTTTTCTAATGCCGTTCGTGTTTTTCTTTTGACTTATAAAATACTAGAATGTCGTATATAAATACGATCACGTGCTGGTCTAAGTAAGGTCGAAAAACATCATTTATCAACGTCATAAAGATTGCAGGGGTATTCTTGAATTCAATAGCATAACTAGATACTCACATCTTGTTCCAAATTTTGGAATATCACATTCTGCAATCTTTAGTTGATGGTATCCCGATCTTAAGTCAATTTTGAACAATACTTGCGAACCTTGCAATTGATCGAACAAATTATCGATCCAAGGCAGCGGGTATTTATTTTTCGCCGTTATCTTATTTAACTGTTAGTCGTCATACACAACCTGAACGTACCATCCTTCTTTTTAATAAAGAGAATAGGCGTTCCCTAAGGCGATATGCTCGGTCATATATATAACCTTTGTCCAATAATTCCTTGAGCTGTACCTTTAGCTTATTTACTTTGATCGGTACCATGCCTGGTTGAAACTCAATGGTAAACTCTGTATCTCGATCGGTATAATCCAAACAATTCCTTAGGAAAATATCAGGATATTCACTAAATTCTGAAATATCTTCTACTTTAGTCCATATAATTGCGACTTATAACGTAAGTTAGATACCCTTTATATCCTTATTTATTATCTTGGGTACTTAAAATTCGATAGCGGATATGCTGTCCGTAAATTGTTTGGGGAGTAGAATGAGAGTGTAGCCGGCCAACCTTGAATCCATGCTTTCGTATGTGGTGCGTTCTAAATAGCCTGCTACATATCTACAACACTATAAAATAATTATTCAAAGTGTGATAGCAACATGTTAATCATTAACAAATAACACAATAATAATAAGTACCCATTCCATTTCTATATGTATCATAAACGTTCCGATCATATACCCCGTCACATAACCATTTCATATAACATGAAGTGAGTCCATTCCTATAAGTACCGTGAACCCTTTAGTCATATATCCCATCACGTAACCATTTCATATAACCATCGTTCAAATTATTTGATACTCCCCATTATAGCTAGACTCGTACTGTAAGCCCAGTCGGCGCCCATGCATGGGACTTTTTTTTTGAGAAACTATAAATATCTATATGTGCCTGTACAGGACTCTTTCATCCCCCGATTTGAAGGGAAGTAACTGTCATCCCCCGATTTGTAGTCGTA